>QVTF01011201.1:55000-117500 GCA_003573665.1 Oxygymnocypris stewartii | reverse complement strand
ATCACAAAAAAATACTAAAATGTAACAAAAAATGTAACTACATTAAAATGAAAACAGAATTTTTTTTATTTTAAAATAAAAATAATTCAAAATATTAAATAAAAATTAATAATGAATTCATTAATAGTAGGTATTGGTATTGGCCATGCTGATAGATAGTCTTGAAAATAATAGAAAACAGTCTTGAAAAAAAGTATTGATATCTTCTGCCATTTGCACCATAATCAATCAAGCAAACAAACATACAAATATATAAATATGCTTCGACTACTTTCTTGCCTACGAAGGAGGATTAGGGCCAAGCAAAAATAAAAAAATAAAACCATCTCGAGATTAAAGATGTTACATTTCAAGAAAAAAGTTGAGATTAAATGTTGATATTAAACTCGTTAATTTATGAGAAAAAACTCGACATAAAATGTTGAGAATAAATTCATTCGTTTATGAGAAAAAAGTCGTTAAATTTCAAGAAAAAAAATTGAGATAAAATATTGAGAATAAACTATGTTAAAAGTCGTAAAATTACATTAACAGGATGCCATAATAACATTGATTTTAACAACAATGATTTATTGAAATTATAGATGCTGCCTTATTGGGAGAGCAATGCCCTCCCTATAACCTATAACGCTGTGTATCGCTGTGTATCGCTGTGTAACGCTGTGTAACGCCGTGTATCGCCGTGTAACGCCGTGTAACGCCGTGTATCGCCGTGTAACGCCGTGTATCGCCGTGTATCGCCGTGTAACGCCGTGTATCGCCGTGTATCGCCGTGTAACGCCGTGTATCGCCGTGTATCGCCGTGTATCGCCGTGTAACGCCGTGTATCGCCGTGTAACGCCGTGTAACGCCGTGTATCGCCGTGTAACGCCGTGTATCGCCGTGTATCGCCGTGTAACGCCGTGTATCGCCGTGTATCGCCGTGTAACGCCGTGTAACGCCGTGTATCGCCGTGTAACGCCGTGTAACGCCGTGTATCGCCGTGTAACGCCGTGTATCGCCGTGTATCGCCGTGTAACGCCGTGTATCGCCGTGTATCGCCGTGTAACGCCGTGTAACGCCGTGTATCGCCGTGTATCGCCGTGTAACGCCTTGTATCGCCGTGTATCGCCGTGTAACGCCGTGTATCGCCGTGTATCGCCGTGTAACGCCGTGTATCGCCGTGTATCGCCGTGTAACGCCGTGTATCGCCGTGTAACGCCGTGTATCGCCGTGTATCGCCGTGTAATGCCGTGTATTGCCGTGTATCGCCGTGTATCGCCGTGTAACGCCGTGTAACGCCGTGTATCGCCGTGTATCGCCGTGTAACGCCGTGTAACGCCGTGTAACGCCGTGTATCGCCGTGTATCGCCGTGTAATGCCGTGTAACGCCGTGTATCGCCGTGTAACGCCGTGTATCGCCGTGTAATGCCGTGTAACGCCGTGTATTGCCGTGTAACGCCGTGTAACGACGTGTATCGCCGTGTAATGCCGTGTAACGCCGTGTAATGCCGTGTAACGCCGTGTATTGCCGTGTATCGCCGTGTAATGCTGTGTAACGCTGTGCAACGCTGTGTAACGCTGTGTAACGAGATGACATGAACATCACACCAGTCTGTTTTTCTCAACCTCTTTCTTATAACTTCACGACTTTTTTCTCCAAATGAATGACTTTTTTCTCCAAATTGAATGACTTTTTTCTCGTAATTTAATGAGTTTATTCTCAACATTTTATCACTAAATTTTTCTCAAAATTGTATGACTTTTTTCTCCTAACTTAACAAATCTTTTCTCGTAATTAAATGACTTTTTTCTCGTAACTTAATGAGTTTATTCTCAACATTTTATCTCGACTTTCTCGTGATTTAATGACTTTTTCTCATAATTTAATGAGTTTAATCTCAACAATTAATCTCAACTTTTTTCTTGAAATGTATCGACTTTAATCTCGAGATGGTTTTGATTTTGTATTTTTGCTCGGCCCAAATCCTCCTTCGTACTTGCCAGTGCAATAAAAAAAAAACTAAAGTTACTAAAAGACTACAAATTTACACAAAAAAGACTACAATTTCAAAGAACAGAAATTGAAAAAAATTCTCCTAAAACCATTTTCAAAATATATTTTTTATACAAAACATTATTACAATTAAAAATATAATAATTCTAATATTCTAAATGACTATAATGTTTTTACAAATATTTCTAAAATCTACAAAAATGATACTTAAATGAAACAACTCAAGCAATCTCTGAAAGATTCATATGGAGATATCTGACTCTTGATTATGAATAGAAGACACATGTGAGACTGAAGGAATAATGCAGCTCTGTTTTGTCTCCTCGGGTCTCTTTTACGAGTGCTTCTTTGGCGTCACATTTGGCTCACACATGTTCTCCCTCAGGGCTGTACTGGACCCGGGTGAGAACAGGACCACAAACCACAACAACACAGAGCGCCGAAGAATGGCCTCCTTCTGCAGACCTTCTACTAGAGCTCGTCTGATAAAGACAGACACAAAACATTATTTTCTTACGCGTGTCACCCAGTGAAAATATTGAATATAAAAATAAAGCAGAAATCAGGCCTCTGGTTTACGTGTGTAGCTCTGAGTTCATCTATATGCCAGTGGTACCTACAGTTCATTAATATTATAATAATGCTGGCGACATTGTCATATAATCAAATGCTAATATTTCTTTATTTACTTCAGCCACAAGGCAGAAGATATCAAGACTCATTTTTAAGACCCCTTTTTATGTATTTGTTTGTTTTACATTTAGTCAAATAGCAGCAGATGTCAATACTTATTTTCAAGAATTGTATTTATTTATTTATCAAAAAAGCAGAGTATTTCAAGACTAATTTTCGAGATATTCTTATTTGTTTGTTTGCATTTTTGTTTTTCTTTTTACAGTAATTAATATCCAAATAATATTGACAACATTACATTGTCATATAATCAAATGCAAATGAACATTTATTTATTTAATATTTAGCCAAATGGACGAAGATATCAAGACATATTTTCAAGAATTAATACATTTATTTATATACTTACTAACTACCTACATAGCCGAATTTCAGAAGATATCAAGACATTTTAATTACATTTTATATATGTATATATTTGACATTTATACAAAAACCAATAGATATCACAGTTTATTTTCAGAGATTGCTTTATGCATTAACCTCACTGAATGTATGGTTTAGTTTCGTATCTGCAGTGGAAATGAAAAGCGGCGAGCTCCGTGGAAGACCAAAGTTTACTCGAACCTTTATCTGGCCATAAGTTAATCACAGAGCGAGTCCCACACACTTCCTCGGTAAACACAGGCTTGTTGATATGAATTAGAAACGTGACCTTCTCATGAGTGGAGGCGGAAAGCCGTCCGTCTGAAGTCTGTAATGTGGAGTTCATTACCGAGAGGCTTTATAGGTGCATATTCTCTCTTTAGGAGGATAAATCAGGGCTTCATCGTGTTACTGGAGTCCTGTGCGTTTGTGTGTGAGCACAGCTACATGTGCTGTCTGTGAATAATCTCGATTAAAACATACCTTCCTGTGCTCTTTTCTGCTCTTCAAATATCCATAGAGTAAATGTTCTTCTAAAGTCATATTTACTAATGTTCTCAGCACAAAAAATGATATTTATGCAACATTCATGGAACTTTTTCTGTAAAAAATGTTTTTAAACATTTGTATGGAATCATATATGTGTAGCAAAATTCAATTCGAAGTGTAATATGAAAAATGGCAATGTATTTCAATACATATGTGCAACATTTAGTGCAAAATTAAAATCAAAATTCAATTATATCATTTAAATTTGCCATTTTCTACACTCGTTTTAATGTGCAAATTAAAAACACATTTTAAAGCTTTATAAGTTGCAAAATTAAAATTAAAATCTATTACCCAAATGAATTAGATATGTTAACATGTCCAAGCAAAAACTGTAGTAAAATTATAATTTAAATGCTGTATTTCCTAAATGCATCTAGACTTCGGGATAGGACACTTGGGATTGTATTTTCATCATAATACTGTGTAATAATTGCGTTTCAAACTGCATTCTGAGCCAAAGGTGCAGCAGAAGGGTAGCTAAATGATCATTTAAATGTCTTTTATTTTTCTTAAATGCATTGATACTTACATATATGACGTTTCATGCAATGGTGGTTCATCTCATTGTGGGTCATTATTTAATTATCATTAAATAATCCACGATGAATATAATTTAAGTCATTGTGGATTTGAAGATTCATTCCGTTTTTGAATTTTGCTACACATATGCTTCCGTACAGTTACAGCTCTTTTTTTTTAAATGTATCTGTTTTTTAGAACGTTCAAGTAACATTCCAACATTCTCAGAATGTTTGTAGAATGATACAATGGAACGTTCCTTAACGTTCATATAAACAAGAAAAAAGGTTTAAAACATTGACGTTTACTGGGACAAGGACATTTAGAAATAACATTTTCTCAAAACAGACCATATTTTCAGAACGTTTTAAAGTCAATGAGATTTAAATGCATCAATGAATCATTCTCAATAAAACCAGGAACATAAATTAAGAAAATAGAGTTAGTTTTGATTTCATGTTCGACAAAACTATGCTTGTTTTGGCCTAAATACCTGCGATGTTTGAAGTTAAAAACATCTTAATAATTGATTTGTTTCATCTTTTGTCTTCTGCAGATGATAACTGATGGACTGGAGTGCTGTGGATTATTGTGATGTTTTTATCAGACTCTCATTCTGACGGCACCCATTCACTGCAGAGTGAAACATGTATTCAAATAAAAATTCAAACAATTATGTTTTAAATATACAATATTTATTTATTCTTAATACAGCTTAAATCTATTTTAATATTTAATATCATTTTGACTTCTTAGGTGTCATGCTCAGATCGAGGAAAGGCACACGAAGATGAAGATCACCTATGTAATATTTAATAGTAATCCAAGATGATGAAGACGAGCAGTAACACAAACACTAACCGACGGCGCACTGAACAAAGGAGAGAGGTTAAACGAGGCAACTAATGAGGGCACCACAGGTTCAGGAGGTTAACTATAAAGAACTAAACCAGGACAGGAACTAAACCAAATAAGGGCAAACAGGAAAAGGAAACACAAAACTCAAGTTCATAATTGTGACATTAGCATTATTTTATGATTAATTTTGAAACCTTATTATTATTTTTTTTTTTGTAAATGCTTGTTTACTTATGTATTCTCGTTTATTTTTATTTGCTCTTAATACATTTTAAATTATTTGTATTATTTTCATTTCTTCATCTCTTTATACACACACACACACACACACACACACATATATATATATATAATTTTTTTATTTTTTTATACATTTTAATCTATTGTTTTTCCTTTCTTGTCAATACTTTATTTCTTTATTTCTTTATTTTATGTAAATCTGTCAGTCCTGTGTTGTGTGTTTCCCGCTCTCTTGTGTCCATATATGGTTATTTTCCTGTCCTAGTTAAGTGTGATTATCAGTTAGTTAAAAGCACTAAGATGTACCTCTGTGCATGAAAGCGTGCTTTGACTTGCATACTGTATATGGACACTACACCACCCAAACACGGTCAGTTTCATGCATTAAACAGAAATGAGTTCCAGTACCATGTATGGTGGGTTCCCACGCGCCGCTCGGCTCCTGATGAGCTGTAAAGCACACTTTACTCTGGCTTGTGTGTAGCTCAGCGGCTGTAGCTGTGAACTTTGAGCGCCGCAGGCGGAGATTTCCTCAGATTTCCTCTCGTTTCCATCGCCTGACCTCACCTGACCTGTGTGATCCTGACCTCTACACATCAGCTAAACTCTTCCAGACCTGTCTGATGCTTTATTAAATCCAGATAACAGGGAATTCAGTCACGGTTCTCTCCAAGTTATGAACTAATGTTCTTCCAGTAACGTGTTTTAGAAGATTTGTTCAAAGTCATCGGGTCTGTAATAGTTTTAGTTGGATGTGTATTCAACATTTTGTTTCAACAACAACAACTTGTTTCAGAACATTCAGAAGTAATGATGTTTGCAAAATTATCAAATGGAATGTTCCTTCAACATTTGCACAACCAAGAAAAAACTTATTTAAAACATAAAAAATAAAGATGTTCTGAAAATGTTAGCACAAAAACATTATGTATTCATCGTTCATGAAACATTGGATGTTTATCTAAACATTTTTACTTGTTTCAGAACGTTCAGAGAACATTCAAAAGTAATGCTTCCATATAATGTTTGCGATATTATACAATGTTTGCATAACCAAGAAAAACCAGTGGGGGGGTCCAGTGGTTATGAACGAATGAATGAAACGCATTCTCTCTTGAATCACGCTTGTGGAAAGCGCTCGAGAAACTGTCTCTTCTGCGGCTCGCTATGCTTTCAACTCGTTGTTTTAGTCTCGAGCAAGAAATTTTACGACATTCACGTTACATGATTTGACCGATTTTTACGTAGAAAGTATGACAGTGCCGCATTACAATAAATTATCGTTTATGTTTTCATAGCCGCTGGCCAAAAAAAAAATAATATATATATATATATATATATTTGACAGCAAGGGGGCCCTACGCAGTATTCTGAGTATAGGAAGGATCGGTTCTGAGAGTATAAATAGTGTGTGCACCATAATTATTGTCAAGTGGTCATGAGACGGATTGCCTGAGGGAAGAAACTGTTCCTGTGTCTGGTTGTTCTGGTGCTCAGTAGCGTCGACCTTACGGTAATAGTTTAAGGAGGAGGTGTGCTGGGTGTGACGGGTCCAGAGTGATTTTGACAGCTGAAGATCTGGCTACGCAAGACTATCCCGCATTTAAATGTGGTTTTCACTCCTGAAACTTGCAGTGTGTATGTAGCCACTGTCATGATAGTGTCCCAGAAAACATATTGTAAGCATAGTTTTTCAATTATATATTTTTAGGGCTGCTTGCTAAAACCCCGAAATCGATTTTTCTTTTGATGCATTACCCCCCCCCCCCCCCCCCCAAAAAAAAGGCTTATCTTAGTATTTTGTCTTGTTTCTAGTTAAAATATCTATGAATTCTTAACCTGTTAACCTGCACCAGGACGCCGGCGCACTGAACGCTCTTTGTTTGCACATGTCATTATTTACGAATAGATTAAATGAAACGGGACTAAATTAATCTTGGCAAACTATATAGCATTCTGAAGCTCTAAGCCTCAAGCATCGACGATAGATCGTTGTCTTTCGATGAAAGGCTTATAAGGAATGTATTTGCTAAATTTGTGTAAGCAGTAATATCAAAACATCCATAATACAAAAGCAGTACATACCAGCTTCGTGTAATATTGAGTCACAAACGCATCCACTGCTGTAAATCCCGGTTTAGTTCGAGAGGTAAGAGTCCACGGAACAACATCAGATCGTGTATTTTAGTCCAACGAAGCAATAACGTTGTAATATGGACGATATTCCTCTGTTTACGTCTCCTTTCATCAGGGAGAGTTATTGTTTGTATCAGTTTTGGAATAACTCACACTCAAGATTACACTTTTGTTTCATTTTTTGCAGTGTGGTTGGAAACATCTTGATGTCACTCTTAATAATCAGAAGTAGTGGCACTACAGGCCCTGTGATATTAATGTTCCTCGTCATAAACGAGTCTGTGGTTCCTGACGCCTACTGTAACCCTGTGCCCTCACACGCCATCATTAACCAGCAAAACAAGCCGCTCTGCCATTTATTAGCCCTGCGGTGGAAGTAGGCTGTTCATAGAGGCAGTAAAGTCAGCGTTTGAGCCGTTTCTGAGCGCTCGGCGTCTCTTCTCTCAGTGCTAGTATAACGCCGGCTTGACTTTAACACGCAGCAGCTGAAGAAGGAGCGCTCAAACTCCCTACAGACGGATGAATCCACTCACCTCTCATCTGACCTCCTTCCTTTAATAACTCTTAATTAGTAGCCAGCCATCGCTGATTCTCATGCTAGGGGCAGAGATTTAAACAAACCCTGACCTGAGTATTAAACTTCCTGCACCGAGGATGATTCAGATATGCTGAAAAATCCCTTAATAAATTATTTTTATATTTTGAAAAAAAGTATTTTTATATTTTCTAAAAAGTGTTTCTCTTATACTAATAGTGGTGGTCAAAATTATTAGAATTCTAGTATTTTCAGCAGCTAAAAGATGGTTTCAAGTCAGTTATTTTTATATTTTTGTTTAGTGTGTCAGTCAGAAGGAAAGTTTACATTTGCAAACATTAATTTTTTTGTTTTTAAATCTCAAAAAGTGAGATTTTTGTGCTCCACACAGAGATCTGATCTGGGCTGCGTTTCCCAAAAGCATCGTTAGTTTACTATGGTTGTTAGTTCCATTGAACTCTATTGGTAACGACGGAACTTGCGACCATAGTTGTTTTTGGGAAATGCACCCCAGATCATCCTCAGTCTGTCTGGAGTGACACAAAGAAACAGAGACAGACTCAATCCAGAAGAACTGTGTCTCAAGACGCTACAAGAAACCTCCTGCAAAGCTACAGCGCTGATAAAAGTTTTAGGCACTTATGTAAAAATGCTGTAAAATGAGGATGCTGTCAAATGAACATCATAAATATATTTTCTTTATCAATGAAATTCTGTTAAGTAAATTAAATCAACATTTGGTGTGAGCATCCGTTGTGCTTAAAGTCCTCGGTGCACTTGAGCAGAGTTTCTCAGGAGCTTTGCAGGAGCTTTCTTGAAGCGTCTTGAGACTCAGTTCTTCTGGATTTACTCTGTTTTAAAACCAACAAAAGATCAATAATATACAAGTGCTATGACAAGTCTCGGTTAGCCTGACAGTATATGTAGCAGTGTTATATATATGCTACATATAACCAAACCAAAAGAAGTAGATAGAATAGGAAAGGAATAGAGAAAGCTAGTGTTAGAGACCTTTTTTTAAGAAAACAAGCAGAAAACGAATAGAGAGTGCAAATGTTAAAGGGTCAAGTCAACTAAATAGAGCTAGAATAGAGAGTGCTAGAGTCAGAGGGTCAAATAAAGATGGAAGAGATGTGTTTTTAGTCGTTTCTTGAAGATGGAGAAGGATTCAGCTGCTCAGATTGAGTTGGGCACGTCACCAGATGGGAACAGTTAATGTAAAAGTCTGTGAAAGTGATTTTGTGCCTCTTTGGGATGGTACAGTAACACGTCGTTCACTTGCAGAACGCAAGCTTCTAGAGGTACATAAGTCTGAAGTAATGAATTTAGCTAAAGAGGTGCAGAGCTTTGGGGACAAACATCAATACCTTATTAGCAGCAATTAGTAGCCAGCGCAAATTGATGAACAGAGGTGTTACATGCATACTTTTCAGCTCGTTAAGATTAATCTTGCAGCCACATTCTGGATTAATTGTAGAGGTTTGATAGAACTTGCTGGAAGACCTGCTAAGAGAGCATTGCAATAGTCCAACATGGACAGAACAAGAGCTTGAACAAGGAGTTGTGAATCATGTTCCCAAAGAAAAGGCCTGATCTTTTTGATGTTGAGTAAAGCAGATCTGCAGGACCGGGTAGTTTTAGTAATGTGGTCTGAGAAAGTCAGCTGATCATCAATCACAACTCCATGGTTTCTGGCTGGTTTTGAAGGAGTTAACTGGTTGGTGAAATTGTGATGGAGTGATCGGTTTGTTGAAACTACACAGTAAACTTGGTTCAGTGATGGTCCTTCATCCAGTAAGATAGTTGAGTGTCATCAGCATAGCACTGATATAAAAAGCCATGTTTCTGAATGACAGAACCTAGTGATGCCATGTAGACAGAGAAGAGAAGTGGTCCAAGCACCGAGCCCTGAGGCACCCCAGTAACTAGATGTTGTGACTTGGACACCTATTCCCCATTTAACTGCTTAAAATATATTATAGTGCAATATGAGACACAATTCTAATATTCTATAGAAAAGCTATTGATCATTTTCTGCCAGGACATTATCCGTTAAGTTTACAGAAATGTCCTTCAACCCAACACAGTGCAATGTCTAATTTAAAATACAGGTAAAAAAAATATATATATATATTAGCATAGTACATATTGTGGAAATAGTTTGTTTGAAATAGTGAACTGTTTTTGAGTTTGAATCTATTGTAAATGGTTAGAATTTACCATGTTTTCCTAACAGCTGGCATTGAGTTGCTGACACTTTATGGTAAGAAACAAAATATTAGATATGTGTAAATAAAATAAATAAAATAAAACAAATCCTAACTTTCTTTCTTTTCTATATTAATTCAAAAATGATATTACTTTGTAAGTGTCATAAAGCTAAAGTTAGGCGTTCGTTACTTTCTCTCAATTTAATTAGTTTTTCAGCACCCCCCTCTGAAATGTTAAGCCCCCCCCCCCCAGCACCCCCAACCAAAAGAATCCTGGAGCCTATTTTTCAGAGCAAAAAATAGCATATTTTCTGTCACACAGGCCTGTTTCTGTCACTGCATTACCTGAGCATCATTAGAGACGTATGGGACACTAACGGTTCGCTTTCTTCAAGTGTCAAAGATCTTCTTGAGCAACACTCACACTAAAAATGCCTTCATGCAAGCTTTGCTTGTTTTTCCTTCTCTTTCTCCATCTCTGCTGAAGATGATGGACAGCAGGGTGCAATAAATCCAGAGTCTGGCCGTGATAAATTCACAGTATAGTTCCTCCTGTGTGCAGCATGTGCTCCACGCCGCTGTAAATCTGCTCTATCAGCCCCGTCGAGCTATCGTTTATACACAAACACCCAATCCCTTCAACCACAGACATCACCTGTGAAAATGACTACAGATTCCAGCCGCACCACATTTATCTATCTAACGGTTTCCCTCACGGACCCCATAATCATTTAATAAGTGACTAGACCGGTTTCCTTCAGTCATATTCCTCAGCGGGTGTCCAATAATCCGCACATCTGTGCGCTGATGCTTCAAAAACGGCATTAACTGCATTCTTGTGAATCCTCGTGACAGTATGTGTAACATTCTTTACATTTTACTGGAATACTTTTACTCATATTTCAACAGTACTGACATTTATGAACTGACATAAAGGAGGTTGTTGGGGATTGACTTTATACGAGTTTTATGATGACAGTAACTGTAAAATGCAATTTTATATATATATATATATATATAAAAAATTGCATTCGAAAAATATTTCGAATAAAAAAAAAATACATATATATATATATATATATATATTTAAAAATTTGAAATATTCATCAACCGATGTCTTTGTAGTATCGAATTGAATTAAATAAAATACAGAATTAAATATGCTGAATTACAATGAATTAAAAATGAAAAGTATCAGTCATATACTGTATATATATATCAGTATTATTATCTTATATTATAGATCAGTATTACTTTGACTCTTATTCTGTATATATTTTTGAATGCACTGATGAGAAAAAGTTTGAGATGATGAGAATATATTATATTATACATTTTATAAAAAAATTGTAGTTTTTACACAACTTTTGGCAGCTTTTTTCTTTAAAGAAAACAAAACAGAAAAACTGTAACACATATAGAATAAACTGTAAATATTACTGTATAAAACTGTAAGTGTTATGCGGGGAATTCTGGGAATATCAGTTTTCATGTTTTGACTGTAAATCATATATTGATCTGTTATTTTTTTACTTCTAAAACTGTACAATCAACAGCATTTGATGTAAAGTAAATGACGTGTGGTTATATCTTTTATTTTTCCCTGTATATAGAACGGGAACTTACTGTTAACCTATAAACAGGTGGTTGTTGTTGTTTCTTCTTCTTCTTTGCATGTGTACAATATTTTACAGTAAGAATTACACTATTTGTTTACAGTGTTACAGTGTATTATAATCCACTTCCATTATCTTGACAGAAATTGTATTTTGTATTCATTTATTGTTGGAACACAGCTTTTAAAATAGTGAGATCAAGGTTCAAGGTTCAAGGTTTCTTTATTTGTCACATGATAAATTATACAGGGTATAATCAAAAGTGAAATGTAGGTCAAATCAGGTCCGCTCAGTGGACAGTGCAAAGAATACAAATAAAATAAAAAATAAAATCAAAATTAAATTATATAAAGTAACACCACACAAGAGTATATATATATATATAGGTAAAAAAAAGAAATAAGAAGTAAAATGTGCAATAGAATAAAGAAAAGTGCAAAACATTAAAACACTAAGATGTGCAAAACAAATTGGATGTGCAAAAACAGTATATGGGACTTAATAAATATTAGTATAAACAGGAGGGATGAGAGGGATGTGCAACGGGTTGTATTGGGTATGCACACATAGCAGCAATATGGATGATGAGAATATGAATGTTTTTGTTATTTTTTTTTTACAGATAATAATGAGTCTTGTGAAAGTTTATGGAACTGAGTTTGTGTTAAGGAGCCTGATGGCCTGAGGGAAGAAGCTCTTCCTCAGTCTCTCTGTCTTTGCCATCAAGCTCCTGTAGCGCCTGCCAGATGGCAGTAAACGGAAAAGATGGTTACCGGGGTGGTTTGAGTCTTTGGTGATTTTAGCAGCTCTGCTTCTGCAGCGTTTGAGGTAGATGCCCTGCAGAGAGGGGAGTGTAGATCCTGAGATGCGCTCAGCTAAGCGCACGACTCTCTGCAGAGCTTTGCAGTCCTGGTTTGTGGCATTATTATACCACACTGAGATGCACTGAGTCAGAACACTTTCTATGGCCCCTGAATAGAAAGTTTTCAGGATAGCTGGTGAGACCCTGAATTTCCTCAGCTGTCGCAGATGGTACAGCCTTTGCCTGGCTTTCTTAACCTGAGTTTGAATGTGTGTAGTCCATGTCAGGTCCTCGGAGATGTTTACACCGAGGTACTTGAAGCTGCTCACCCTCTCCACAGGGGTCCCACTGATCATAAGAGGAGTGTAGGGCTGCTGCTGTCTCTTCCTGAAGTCCACGATCAGCTCCTTGGTTTTGCTCACGTTCAGAGAGAGGCAGTTGTCCTGGCACCATGATGTAAGTCTCTCCACCTCATCCAAGTATGCGGCCTCATCGTTGTTGTTAATGAGGCCCAGGACCACAGTATCATCAGCAAATTTAATGATAGAAGTGGAGCTGTGTGAGGACACGCAGTCGTGGGTGTAGAGAGAGTAGAGCAGGGGGCTCAGGACACAGCCCTGTGGGGCTCCTATGTTCAGGGTGATTGAGTTGGAGGTGAACTGGCCGACTTTCACCACTTGTGGTCTGGCGGTGAGGAAATCTTGAATCCAGTCACAAAGTGAAGTGTTAAGGCCGAGGTCTGAGAGTTTGACAGCTAGCTTGGTGGGGACTATAGTGTTGAAAGCTGAGCTATAGTCGATGAATAGCAGCCTGACATAGTTGCCATTTTTGCTGTCGATGTGAGTGAGGGAGGAGTGCAGTACCTGGGAGATGGCATCGTCAGTAGACCTATTTGGCCGGTAGGCAAACTGAAGAGGGTCCAAAGTAGCAGGGATGGAGGAGCAAATGTGTTTCTTTAAAAGTCTCTCAAAAACCTTCATGACTGTCGATGTAAGGGCAACTGGGCGATAGTCATTCAGGCAAGAGGGTTTACTGTTCTTAGGCACAGGGATTATGACAGATTTTTTAAAGGGGGTGGGGACCACAGAGGTAGCGAGGGACTCATTAAATATGGATGTAAACAAACCAGCAAGCTGATCGGCACAGGCCATCAGAACGCGGCCAGTAATCCCATCGGGTACTATTGCTTTTCTGACGTTCACTCTCCTTAGTTCCCTCCGAACGTCGTCCTCTGAAAAGGTGATAGCATAATCATTGCTGCTCTGTCTGCTGCTTCCTGACGCGCTGATCGGCAGATTCGCGCCGCCATTAACGTTACACTCAAAGCGGCCGTAGAAGTTGTTTAGCTCTACGGCTAGCAACGGGTCTGCTCTCACCTCCACAGAGTTGTTGTTTCCAGAGGAACAGATGGTCTTTAGTCCCTGCCACATGCGTCGAGAGTCATTGAGCTGGAAATGTGACTCAATTCTCTCACTGTATCGGCGTTTAGCGGCTCTTACTGCACGACGGAGAGCATAGCAAGATGACTTGTACTCACTCATGTTTCCTGACAGAATACCGGCATTGTATGCGGCAGTTCGATGGTTAACTGCGTCACGAATCGTTCTGTCCACCCACGGCTTCTGATTTGAGAAAGTCTTTATTGTAACCGTTTCAGTGGCCTGTTCGGTTAGTGTGTTTACGAAGCTTAATGCTACCTCCGTGAATTCGCTGACGTCAGATGAACTCGCCCGGAACATGTCCCAGTCGACGTCATCAAGAGACGCCTGTAGCGTAGCTTCAGAGTGGGGGGACCAGCGCGTCACTTCCCTCTCCACCGGGGGTTCTTGAAGAATCCGTTGTTTATAATCCGGAGTGAGAAAGATGGCCGCGTGGTCTGATTTTCCAAACGCCGGCAGTGAGTGGGCTTTGTAGGCATTTTTGAATTGGGTGTAGCAGTGATCGAGTGTATTCAGTCCTCTGGTTGGACAGGATATGTGCTGATGAAAGTTAGGGATGACCTTTTTGAGGTTAGCTTTGTTAAAGTCTCCAGCAATGATGCATGCAGCGTCAGGATGTATGTTGATATATCCGCTGAGTTCGTCGTGTAGTTTAGACAAAGCCAAGCTGCTATCTGCCTTTGGTGGTATATAAACGGCAGTGACGACGATTGATGAGAATTCCCGGGGCAGATAAAATGGGCGGCAGATAATGGAGAGATGTTCCAGATGAGGCGAGCAGGAGCGCGACAGAATGGAGATGTTTCTGGGGTCACACCATTTCTTGTTAATGAAGAAACACACTCCACCACCTTTAGTTTTCCCGGCCTCGGCTGTTCTGTCCATCCGTAAAACAGAGAAGTTATCAGACGGCGTTACAGCGGTGTCCGGGACCGAGGGCGAGAGCCACGTTTCAGTCAAACAAATGATGTTACAGTCTCTGATGTCCCGTTGGAAACTAATCCTGGCTCTGAGATCGTCCATCTTATTATCCAAGGATTGGACATTGGCGAGCAAAATGCTCGGTAAAGGGGGACTGTGAGCTCTGTTTCTCAGTCTGTAGCGGATTCCAGCACGTTTCCCGCGGTGTTTCCTTCGCCTCCTGGTATTATTGAGGCGGCCTTTGTCAGCTTCGGTGCTCCGAAGAATCTCCAATGGCCACGCTGGATCAGTGTATAAAGTGTCCTGGATCAGGTTAGTGTAACGCTGTCCAATGTCCAAAAGTGTTCTCTTGTCGTACATAATCATTGCAGAAGTTACACGTATAAAAGAAAGGTAAAAATAGAAAATAAAAACACATAAAAGCACAATTTTGAGCGGAGCTAATTCACAGGCGACTGAACTCAGCAGCGCCACCGGAAGTTTTTTACCGGAAGATTGGCTGCAAAATGCAAAATAAGTAATAATATATATTCATCCGCAAATCTCTTTAGTGTCCAATTGATTTGAATACGTTTTTGAAAAATCTTGTTGGATCAAGTTCATATAATATAACAGTTGTATTATTTTACATGATATAAATCAGCATTATTTTGACTGTACTTAACACTTATCTATGAAGCTGCTTATTTCTGATGATAAACTCATACGAGAGAGTAAACATTCAGTTTGTGCTTCACAAGTACAGCTCCTCTAAAGAAGCGCTGTGCTGTTGAAGCATGTTTATGAGTTCTGCTGATGTCTCATAAAGCTCTCCACACAGCTCCGTGTCTCCAGAGAAGAGCAGAACATGCTGAACAACACACGAATGCAGACGCTTCATTCGTTTAATCCAGTCTCATAAAGCACAGAGACGGCTCAGAGGAGAACACTTCCTTACAGTGTACGGTCTGAAGCTGTATCACACTTCACTACAGCAGGAAAAGACAAAACGACTTTCTCAGAACGTTCTGGTAATGTTCTCTCAAAGTTATGAACAAACATGCTTCATTAATACAACGTTTGTTCAAAGTTATCTTTAATAACATTTGTAAAATAGTAATGTTTTTCTGAAAAGTTTAAATAGGATGTTCGTCTTACATTAATACTTCCCAGATGTTCTATATATGCACTATAGAGAATGTTTGCTTTAAAAAAAAAAAATTAATAAAAAAAATTAATAAACAATTTTTTTTTTTTTTTGATTAAGTAAAGGTAAAAGGGAACATTTCATTTGATTCATTAGAGAATGTGTTCATAACTTAATGGGAACATTAGTAAAACATTCTTAATCATATTTTATTAGATGGGAACACGTAAAAGTAGGCTTTTCAAAGCAACTCGTGCAATAAAAAGCTGAAATCATTCAAGTCTGAAACTACATGTGTCTTATTTGAAGTGAACTACCTCTTTTACGTGGACAAAACCTTGCAATATTAAAAAATAAATACATATATAAAGTGAAAAAGCAGGAGCTTTTGGTCTCATCTTTGGTCTCTGAGAGGCCTTCTAGAGGAAGAGAGGATGGGAAGTATTCAATCTGAACATTAAAAATGGCATTATGTTTAAAAAACTATTTTTGGTTATGTGAACATTAAAGGAACACCCCCCGTTTGATCATTTGAAAGTTGAAATCATTAAGTTTTGAAACAACAGAATTTTAATTTTGACTCTTTTGCATGAACAAACAAACCGTTCAATCTTTGTAAAAACAAATACAAATAACTTGAACTCAATATAAAGTGAAATGTTTTCTGTTCAGACACGTGTTTGGTCTCTGAGAGGTCTTCTGGGGAAGCAACACGATTAACATGACTCAAAGATCAGAGCTGCTCCAGCTGATCAAAAGGCAGGTTCTCACTATTGATGTGATTGCAGAGGATACAATGACTGATCAATCGGTCTGTATAATAAAACGAGATTATCATCCTCTTCATGGATGTGTGAGTACCTTTAGCTCAATATGAATTCAGCCCTGATGCCATAAGGAACGATAGAAAAGTCATTTTTACCAACAGCCATCAGGTTATATAATCAATGTCATATTAGATGTATATATTTGTATAACATGTGTAGAGTGTACTATGATTGATGAAACTAGGCAGGCTGTATTAAATACCGTATTGTGCAGTATCTTCTCTTTTATCTATTTCTTGTGGTGAGCTGCTGTGACGTGAATTTCCCTTTGGGATTAATAAAGTTAATCAATCAATCAAAAACTTTTAACGATCTCACAACTCTCCTCAAAGTGTTTCCGGTAACGTTTCTTTAACGTTATTCTCAAAACGTTAGCACAAAAGCATTACTTATGCATCGGTCAGAACAGTTCAGAACGTTCAGAGAACATTGAAAAGTTTCCATAATGTTTGCAAAATATTTGCGTAACCAAGAAATATTTTTTTTTGTAAACATTTAACAGGACTTTCTGTTTTCGTAACTCAATGGGAACGTTATATAACATATTTAGTTCGCTAGCTTGGTGACACTGTCTTTGGTCTTTGTGTAGTTATGTTTATAGTTTTTGAGAATAAGGCATCACGCAGCCTGTAATTTAGCATCTGTCTAATTTGAGCGTTTGATTGGATGCACAGCCTGTGACATCATCAACGTGGGAACATTTAAACATTGTATCGTTTTGCACAGATTACGGAATGTTACGTTTGAATGTTCTCTGAAACATTTAAAAATGTAACACCCAACTAAAACATTTCATACATAAATATCAAATGTAAAAACAATGTTTTGAGACCAGATAAGTCTGAATGAACATTACTGTAATAATGTTATGTTCATAACCTGGTCAGAATGTTAGCTGCATGGGGATACGCTCATGTTGTTGTTTTGCTGGCCTATACACAATTATGGATATTATATTGCATCACCTGTATCTGGACATTATTTGCTCCGTGAGCAGTTTTTGGGTCTCAGTGAACTGTGTCCGCTCCTGCAGTGTCTCTGCTGAGTCTAGAGTCCGTGTTCATTCTGGATCTGGACATTATTTGCTCCGTGAGCGGTCTTTGGGTCTCAGTGAACTGACTCTGCAGTGTCTCTGCTGAGTCTAGAGTCCGTGTTCATTCTAGATCTGGACATTATTTGCTCCGTGAGCAGTCTTTGGGTCTCAGTGAACTGTCTCTGCTGAGTCTAGAGTCCGTGTTCATTCTGGATCTGGACATTATTTGCTCCGTGAGCGGTCTTTGGGTCTCAGTGAACTGACTCTGCAGTGTCTCTGCTGAGTCTAGAGTCCGTGTTCATTCTGGATCTGGACATTATTTGCTCCGTGAGCAGTCTTTGGGTCTCAGTGAACTGTCTCTGCTGAGTCTAGAGTCCGTGTTCATTCTGGATCTGGACATTATTTGCTCCGTGAGCGGTCTTTGGGTCTCAGTGAACTGACTCTGCAGTGTCTCTGCTGAGTCTAGAGTCCGTGTTCATTCTAGATCTGGACATTATTTGCTCCGTGAGCAGTCTTTGGGTCTCAGTGAACTGTGTCCGCTCCTGCAGTGTCTCTGCTGAGTCTAGAGTCCGTGTTCATTCTGGATCTGGATATTATTTGCTCCGTGAGCAGTCTTTGGGTCTCAGTGAACTGTCTCTGCTGAGTCTAGAGTCCGTGTTCATTCTGGATCTGGACATTATTTGCTCCGTGAGCAGTCTTTGGGTCTCAGTGAACTGTGAACTGACTCTGCTGAGTCTAGAGTCCGTGTTCATTCTGGATCTGGACATTATTTGCCCCGTGAGCGGTCTTTGGGTCTCAGTGAACTGACTCTGCAGTGTCTCTGCTGAGTCTAGAGTCCGTGTTCATTCTGGATCTGGACATTATTTGCTCCGTGAGCAGTCTTTGGGTCTCAGTGAACTGTGAACTGACTCTGCTGAGTCTAGAGTCCGTGTTCATTCTGGATCTGGACATTATTTGCCCCGTGAGCGGTCTTTGGGTCTCAGTGAACTGTCTCTGCTGAGTCTAGAGTCCGTGTTCATTCTGGATCTGGACATTATTTGCTCCGTGAGCAGTCTTTGGGTCTCAGTGAACTGTGAACTGACTCTGCTGAGTCTAGAGTCCGTGTTCATACTGGATCTGGATTTGTTTAACACCTGGAGCTGAAGGCGTGAATGGAATAAGAGCTTTTGTACGCTGGTGATTTATACACCTGGAGACTGACCAGTCCTGCTTCTACGAGTCGACTCAGATTATTTTAACAGTGTATTATGATTTATTTTAATTAAGTATGATCCAGAATGAAGATTAAAGTGATATCGACTAATATTGCTGAGAATCTTGCCAAATGGTGCTTAGAAAGTAAAAACCCAGATCCTGAAAGAAAAGCACACATAGACCAATGCTGCCCTCTATTGAGAGATTAACACAGAGACATATTATGTGCTCATATCTGGATATGTGATATAAATAATATTTAGTACATAAACCAGGGGTTTTTGTGTATAAATAAAATATGAAATAGAAATCTTTTGTAACATTATAAATGTCTTTATTATCGATGCTTTTGATCAACTTAATGCACGCTTGCTTAATAAAAGTATTAATTTCTATAATTAATTTTCATCAAAACATACAAAAAAACTAAACAACACTAACTCCAAGCTTTTGAATGGTATAGTGTTTAATGTTACAAAAGCTTTTTGTTTCAGATAAATGCTGATCTTTGGATCTTTCTATTCATCAAATAATCATCAAAAAAATTTAATAAACTATTTTAAATAATAATAATAATAAAGTTTTTTGAGCAGCAAAGCAGCATATTATTATGATTTCTGAAGATCATGTGACACTGAAGACTGGAGTAATGATGCTGAAAATACAGATTTGATCACAGAAATAAATTACATTTTTAAATATATTAAAATAAAACAGTTATTTTGAATAGTAAAAATATTTCACAATATTACTGATTTAGCTGTATATTGGATTTAATAAATGCAGGCTTGGTGAGCAGAAGAGAGACTAAAACCCATAAAAAAAATCATCACTGGTAGTGAAAAGGCCTATTTATAGGATATAATATGCATACATACATAAATATCAATTGATGGGTCAAAGTATTGGTCTCTCACTTCCTCCCTTCCACCCCATTGGTCGACTTCTAAAGAGACAGCTGCAGGCTCCTCCCCCTCGGGCCCCATCCTGGCCCCTGTAAAGCTCTGGCCTAAATTAAAGTGAATAATTTGCCTTATCACTCGCTGCACGCAAAAACTACATGTTTTATTGCTTGTCTTTTATGAGTCTCTCTTGTATCTATAATGTGAGAGTTTGCAGGGCTGTTAAAAACAGAAACAGCACGTGGACGCTCTAACCAGGGCCACGTGGAGCAGCTCACGTGTGCACTGACACAATAAAAAACTTATTTCTGATATGTATGGGATGTATGTATATGACAATATACGAATAAAAGTGCTCATACAAGAACTGTGGACTGAGGAAAATCCCTAAACAGGTTTTCAGTGTCACTGATTTGTGATTTACAAACATGAAAAATAATATTCACTCTGTCTTCACGTTACCATAAAGAGTAAATTGTCCATCTTAAGTTGTTTTATAATATTTCCTTTATGATACACATACAGAAAATCGACGCGGGGTCATGTAAGACGAATCCATGTTGGAACAACTACGACTCCCATAATGCACTTGTGACAATAACCGGAAGTGCTTTATACCGAGTCCACACGCTGTTGTGTTTGAAAATCATGCTCTTGGAGCAGACAGGGTAAGAAACAGCTTCATTATCATATATTATATAAAGTTTAAAATACATGTCTGTCTCAAAAAGTTTAAAATAATATAGATAACTCTTGCAAGTGCGCGTCAAAAAGGGTACCATAGTATTCCGACACAAACCATGGTCTTTACTCTTTACATGTTACAGTAAAGTAATACATTAATACTGTTGTATTATCATCGTACTATCTCCATGTTATTACCCTGGTGCTTTTTTGTTAATGCTGTTCTGTGTATAATGTAAATGTCCCGTTACATTATTATAATTGTGTTATGAACTGTGAGATAGATTTAAACAATTCCATGTACTGTGATATTACCAAAATATATAACAATGACATGATGCTATAGTAAAGTACCTTTTATAATGAATGATACCCTATTAAAATACCATGTTATGTTAAAGTACCATAGTTTGTACCAGAGCAAATACATAAACAGTATTATTAAAAACACAATTATGACAAAAATTCTAAATAATGACAAAGTTGAAATTATGATATATATATATATATATACACACATTTAGAGAGAGATAATGTATGATATATGAAGTAAAACAAACTGAGAAACATACTTTGACATACTAAGTAAGACATTTTAATACTGTTTATGTCATAAATCTGATTACATTTTCGTCTCCATATTTATTTTTAAATGTACTACAGTATTTGCCTTTAAAATACCATAATAAATAAATGGCGCTCATTCAGTGGAAAATGCATTTCAGTTACAAAATGCTCAAAAAAGTTACAATAATTGACAATAAATGAAATGTATAGTAAAACAAATATGACATAAAAACAAAATTATGACAAAAAGTCAGTTGAATTTGCGATACTAAATTATATTACTTTTTATGTCAAAATTTTGACTAAATTTTAATGTTTTCCTGTTAAAAGTACTTTTAAATCATAAACCAATGTATTTTTGAAAATACCATAGTAAATGAATACGGTACTAAATTACTAATATATATATATATTATATAAAATATGGATCCGTATCAATGAATATATATATTCAAACAATATATATATATATATGCTGTCAAACAATTAATCGCAAGTAATCACATATGTGTGTATATTTATTATGTATAAATGCACACACATGCATGTATATATTTAAGAAACATGTTATGTTTATAAAATATAAATTATATGCATGTCAATATCAATATTTTCTAAATGTATACATGCATGTATATGTACATAATTAATATACACACATATTTACTATATAAATTAAACATATTTTGAATGCGATTACTCATTTGACAGAACTAGTATATGCATATTTCCCCATCACTGTACATGGTGTCAGCACAGTGTGTTCTATGAAAGGACAGAAGTTGTTCCAGATGTTTGGACGCAGGTTTATGTGACGGAGCGATGCATGTTCAGACGGATGCCGCTGCATTTATAGACTTCATTAAGACATTGTAAACTTCTCCTCTCTCCTCGCTTGTTTTCAGAGCAGATTTGACTCGCTCGGGGCTTTTAACATTCACACCATCGAGCGCTCCGGCGTGCCAGAGCTCAGAAAAGAAATCCATAAAAGCCCCAATCAAGCCGTTTGCGTGTGAAACGACTCTTAAAACCAGATTGCGGCGGGTTCGTCAGCACGTGAGGCGCATAAAATCTGTTCTGAATCGTCTGACCACCCAACCAGCAGGACTGGACCTGGTTTGTGTTGAACCCTATTAATAACTATTGTTTTTTTCCTCGGGGTGTAACGATATCAATCATGGTATGATAGATAATATCTCCATATGATGTCCAAAAAATTACATTTTGAACATTTTAAAGTTACATTATTCTATCGAATGCACTTTAAGAGTTAAATATTAAGAGCTTAAATCCATGTTCTTAAAGCGGTAGTCACCCAAAAATGAAAATTAGCCCATGTTTTACTCGAGACATCCAAGGTGTATATGACTTTCTTCTTGATATTAAAAATGATCCTGGCTCGTCCAAGCATTAGAATGGGAGCAGGTGGGTGTTTTTGTACAACAGTCCAAAAGAAGTCAAATAAAGCGTGCACATCTGTAATAAAACCTTTTGAGTCTCAAATACTAAAGCGTGCTATTTTCTTGAAACTATATAACTTTTGTCAGACCAACAAAATTACCCCAACTAGTTGTCCCAAAGAATTTCATATGGTTGAAATGTAAAGGCTTTGTGAGTTCCCATAATGCATTGCAGCATGAATAAATACGTTATTGGATAATTGTTTTGTTGTTTGCTGACTTTTTATTCAGAGATACATTCATATAAACTCCTAATCAATTGTATCGTGATTTGTTTGGCATCTCAATCGATTTGTATCGGCTCACGGTGAATTGTTACATCCTTATTTAATCGTGCAGCCCTATATTGCACCATATCACGATATTGCTAAAACTGATACCTCCCTATTTTCCCCATCAGGCCTTGCTGCTGTCATGTACCCGACGCCCCTGTATGCTCCGGCCGGCCGTGACGCTTTCGCAGACGTGTACGAACCGGCCGAAGACTCGTTCCTGCTGATGGATGCTCTGGAGAAAGACGCCGAGCGGCTGAAGGGAAGCAGGTGACGCTCGCTGGGCATCATTTATGAAGCGTGTTTGATCTCATAGTGTGTGTACGCTTTAAGCAAAGCTGAATAAATACTCTTTCCATTGATGTATGGTTTGTTATGATCAGACAATATTTGAAAATCTGGAATCTGAGGGTGCAAAAAAATCTAAATATCGAGAAAATCATCTTTAAAGTTGTTTAAAGTCAGTCTCCGATCAGGCCGTCTGTGTGTCTCTGATCAGGCCGTCTGTGTGTCTCTGATCGGGTCGCCTGTGTGTCTCTGATCGGGCCGCCTGTGTGTCTCTGATCGGGCCGCCTGTGTGTCTCTGATCGGGCCGCCTGTGTGTCTCTGATCGGGCCGCCTGTGTGTCTCTGATCGGGCCGCCTGTGTGTCTCTGATCAGGCCGTCTGTGTGTCTCTGATCGGGCCGTCTGTGTGTCTCTGATCGGGCCGTCTGTGTGTCTCTGATCGGGCCGTCTGTGTGTCTCTGATCGGGCCGTCTCTGTGTCTCTGATCGGGCCGTCTGTGTGTCTCTGATCGGGCCGTCTGTGTGTCTCTGATCGGGCCGTCTCTGTGTCTCTGATCGGGCCGTCTGTGTGTCTCTGATCAGGCCGTCTGTGTGTCTCCGATCAGGCCGTCTGTGTGTCTCTGATCAGGCCGTCTGTGTGTCTCTGATCAGGCCGTCTGTGTGTCTCCGATCAGGCCGTCTGTGTGTCTCTGATCGGGCCGTCTGTGTGTCTCTGATCGGGCCGTCTGTGTGTCTCTGATCGGGCCGTCTCTGTGTCTCTGATCGGGCCGTCTGTGTGTCTCTGATCGGGCCGTCTGTGTGTCTCTGATCGGGCCGTCTGTGTGTCTCTGATCGGGCCGTCTGTGTGTCTCTGATCGGGCCGTCTGTGTGTCTCTGATCGGGCCGTCTGTGTGTCTCTGATCGGGCCGTCTGTGTGTCTCTGATCGGGCCGTCTGTGTGTCTCTGATCGGGTCGTCTGTGTGTCTCTGATCGGGCCGTCTGTGTGTCTCTGATCAGGCCATCTGTGTGTGTCTCTGATCGGGCCGTCTGTGTGTCTCTGATCGGGCCGTCTGTGTGTCTCTGATCGGGCCGTCTGTGTGTCTCTGATCGGGCCGTCTGTGTGTCTCTGATCGGGCCGTCTGTGTGTCTCTGATCGGGCCGTCTGTGTGTCTCTGATCGGGCCGTCTGTGTGTCTCTGATCGGGCCGTCTCTGTGTCTCTGATCGGGCCGTCTGTGTGTCTCTGATCGGGCCGTCTGTGTGTGTCTGATCAGGCCGTCTGTGTGTGTCTGATCAGGTCATCTGTGTGTCTCTGATCAGGCCATCTGTGTGTGTCTCTGTCTCTGATCAGGCCGTCTGTGTGTCTCCGATCAGGCTGTCTGTGTGTGTCTGATCGGGCCGTCTGTGTGTCTCTGATCAGGCCATCTGTGTGTCTCTGATCAGGCCGTCTGTGTGTGTCTCTGTCTCTGATCAGGCCGTCTGTGTGTCTCTGATCAGGCCGTCTGTGTGTGTCTCTGTCTCTGATCAGGCTGTCTGTGTGTCTCTGATCAGGCCGTCTGTGTGTCTCCGATCAGGCCGTCTGTGTGTGTCTCTGTCTCTGATCAGGCCGTCTGTGTGTCTCTGATCGGGCCGTCTGTGTGTCTCTGATCCGGCCGTCTGTGTGTCTCTGATCGGGCCGTCTCTGTGTCTCTGATCGGGCCGTCTGTGTGTCTCTGATCGGGCCGTCTGTGTGTCTCTGATCGGGCCGTCTCTGTGTCTCTGATCGGGCCGTCTGTGTGTCTCTGATCGGGCCGTCTGTGTGTCTCTGATCGGGCCGTCTCTGTGTCTCTGATCAGGCCGTCTGTGTGTGTGGAGGTGGGCAGCGGGTCTGGAGTCGTCTCGGCGTTCCTCGCGTCTGTGGTCGGGCCTGAAGCGCTGTATCTGTGAGTATAGATGGATCACGTCGGTTCTGCTCTTCTCTGTTTGCAGTAATGAAAGTCACTGGTTGTGTTTGTTCTGCAGCTGCACTGATGTGAATCCAGCGGCTGCGCAGTGCACACTGCAGACGGCTCACTGCAATCTCCTGCAGCTGCAGCCGGTCATCACCGACCTGGTGAGACTTTGTATCTATATACTAGAAATTATTTTTACATAATATATATATATATTTTTGTGTTTTTTAGTTTATATTTTACTTTAGTTCTGCTTTATTTTAATTAGCCCAAAAAAATGTTTAGGTCACACACACACACACGCTGTATATAGACTGCCGCTCAAAAGTTTGGGATCAGTACGATTTGTAATGTTTTTAAGGGAGTCTCTTGTGCTCATCAAGGCTGTGTTTATTCAATCAAAAAAACTGTAATATTGTGAAATCTTATAGCATTTTTTTATATTGTTTTAGCTAGTTTCCAATTCAACATTTCTCATTTGTTTTAACTTAATGTTCTAAAAATAAACTAGAATGAAAAAAAAAAATCTAAAACATACACACACACACACACTCACACACAGACTCACACACACACTCAGACACAGACACTCACGCACACACACACACTCACACACACACTCGCACACAGACACTCACTCATTCACATACACACACACACTCACACACAGACTCACACATACACTCAGACACAGACACTCACTCACACACACACTCAGACACTCACTCACACACACACACACACACACACACACACACACGCACACACAGTGACTCACACACACACTCAGACAATCACACACACACACACACACTCTCTCTCACACTCACACACTAGTAGTTATAGTTATAAAATCTAATTTAAATGTTAACAAAGACTACAATAGTATCTGAACTTAATTAAGCGTGGCTAAGAGTAACAGCAGTGTTTCTGATCTCTCTGTCGTCTCACAGGTTCAGTGTCTTCTGCCGAGGCTGAATGGAAAAGTGGACGTGCTTGTTTTCAATCCGCCGTACGTCGCCACTCCATCAGAGGAGGTAAACGAGTGCACGTGAAGAAAACATTCCCAGCAGCTCCAGAAACCAAAACACATCAGTCTGTCAGGACATAGTAATGCAGACCTGCCAACCTGTACGCAGTTAGTGTTTTATTATTCAAATATCATTTTAAATCTATATATATGTATAGATTTTTATTTTTTTGGCCGGGGGGGGGGGGGGGTTGTGTTAATATTTTCCAAGGCTGGCAGGTCTGGTAATGCTGTGTAGTCAAACCATTCATAACCAAAACATTATTTAATATCAACTATAAATGAGATTTAAAAAATAAATACTAATTATTTCAGCTAGAGATCTCACTTTCCTTTTCATAAATAAAGTTACATGTTAAATAAATATTCAAATGTTTTAATCAATTATCCTTTGTAAAAATAAAATAAAATATTAATAAATTTAATATATAATCTGAAGCTAACATCAGAACCACTCAGTTTCCAAAAATATATTCAAGCAGTGTGTTTATTGTGTGCTTAATTCGTTATATTTATATTTTTATTAGATTGTATAGGAAAAGGTCAGAATTATTCCAACTGATATATTTTTAATTAATTGATTTAATTTAAAGTAGTTTAATTACATTTACAACACTGTCATTGCAGTGCTATTTTACATTTATATACTACTTACAGTATTATATTAATATTTATTATTCACATTTGCTTGTATTTCTATATTTTCAGTTTGTTTTAATTTGATTATATGTGCTTTATTCATTTTTTATTAGTAGTTTCTTTATATTTTTATAATTGAATTGTATTTAAACTAAATATGTGTATTAATTTGCTTTATGTATATTCATTTCAAGGTGTAATATATATGTATATACAGGGTTTGAAATGAACATCCTCCAAACGCAGGTAAAATCAGCTTCTCGTTAGTCACGTTCACTCGTTCATTTCTTGAGGAAGTTCAACGCAGGAGAATCTGAGCAGGTTTAGCACAATATGAGACATCATCGAGTATATCATTTCATATAGTTAATCAGTAATCAGCGTGCTACGTGCTATTGATTTGATACAACAGTTCAATAAACAATAAGTTCATATCAAGAGACTTATTGCCTGCTTTTGCTTTATTTCACCATAAAAATATCTCCAGACACAGCCACGGCACAGTTTTGAGTCTCTGAGCAACACGAGTGATTCGTCATTCATTCATTTAACACTTAAAGTCCCTTTTCATTTTTACAATCATTTCAACATTTCATGTTTAAAATATCAACGTATGCATTTGTGACTGCAGGTTAAAGCCATGCATTAACATGAAAATACATCTCCAAAAGATTGCTTTTATTGATACTGATTTCATTTATGAATTTAGCAGACGCTTTAATCCGAAGCGACTTATTCAGGCTATACATTTATTATCAGTATTTAGTGACAGCCGGAATGTATTATTATTATAATTGATTGATTCAATGTAATAACTTGACTCTTGAGATGATGCATGTGTGTATTTAAAGTGCACTTAAAAAATGCTTTATAAAGATTAAAATACCCATAAAATCTAGTTAAACTTATTGGAAAATATTAATGTGTATCGCTGCTGTGAACTGACCACACAGAATATCAAAACTTTAGGAGTCAGCTGTCCACGGTATTCATAAGATATCAGCACAATAACACACTCAGCAAAATATCTATCAATAAAATCCCAGAAAATATTGAGAGATTATATTTCATCACCCTTAGTACTGACACGACATGATTTGAATCGGTTGCTGTCACGTCCAGTGTAGACATGTTTACGGTTTTATTTCTGTTTTATTTTCATTCATTATTTTCATTATTTTTGGCTAGTAGAAGTTATGAATTTGACGGTAACTTGAAAAAGTTAATTTCAATCCCTGTATACATATATATACTGGTCAAAAATAAATCTTCTGCTCACCAAGGCTGCATTTATTTGACAAAAAATCTGTAAAACTGAAATATTGTGCAATATTACAATTTTAAAATATCTGTTTTAAATAAATTTATATATTTTTTTAAAGTGTATTATATATTTAAAATTAGTTAGTTATTATAAATTATTTAGTTTCAGTTTTAATAAATTGTATTTATTTTAGTAACATTATTTCAACATACTACATGGAAATGAAATAATATCTATATATTTATGAGTGTTTGGCTTAGTGTCATGTTAGAATAATTTTTATACTCATACCTTTTGTTGTTTTCATATTTTGAAATGTTTTTAGCTTTATTTTTTTGTTTTCTTTTAAATGTTTAGTTTTGAAATGTTGTATGCATTTGCCATTTTATTGAATTTCTCCATTTTCTTACATGTGTATATATATTATTTAAAGAGTATTAACTTATAGTTTTAGTTACTTTGGATAAAAGCATCTGCTAAATGACTAAAAAGTAAAAAATATTTATAATTGTATTTCTTTAGGTCAGTTAAGGAGAACACGTTATAAGTTCTTCAATGAACAAAAACAAGTTGTAATAGAGTTTCAGAAGAACCTAAGGGCTTTAACCGTAAGACTGTAAGAGCTGCTGGATGGTCATGTGATGCGTGACATCATCATGTGTGACATCATCAGGTGGGCGGTCGCGGGATCCAGGCATCATGGGCCGGCGGGGTCCGCGGTCGAGAGGTGATGGATCGAGTCTTTCCCATGATTCCTCAGCTGCTGTCTGATCACGGCCTGTTTTATCTGCTGACCGTGTCCGAGAACGACCCAGGTGTGCGTTTCACTCAGTTACAGCTTTAGTCCGTTTTATTCATTTCGTTTAGTATTTGGAGAAAGAGAAATGCAGCTTTGGCAACTAGCTGAAATAAGTTTAATCGTTTACATGACCCTGGAGCACAAAAGCAGCACAGGTATATTTGTAGCAATAGACAACAATACACTGTATGGGTCAAAATTATACATTTTTATTTTATGACAAAAATCATTAGATATTAAGATCATGTTACATGAAGATATTTTGTACCGTAAATATATCAAAACAAAATTTTTGATTAGTAATATGCATTGATAAGAACTTAATTTGAACAACTTTAAAGGTGATTTTCTCAATATTTAGATGTTTTTTGCACCCTCAGATTCCAGATTTTCAAATATTGTCCGAACCATACATCAATGGAGAGATTATTTATTCAGCTTTCAGATGATGCATAAAGCTCTGCATTGACTGGTTTTGTGCTTCAGGGTCACAAATGTGGTTTGCCATCAGTTTGCAGTAAAAAAAATCTCAAATAAAAAAATAGTAGTTGATTGTGCAAAATAAGTTTGTAACAGGTGAATATGCAAAGTAAATAATAAAGTCATATGATGCACATAATATCGTTGCTCTCAGAGTCTGATATGTCCTGTGTTTGTCTCCTCTAGAAGACATCGTGCATGTGTTGGGGAAGTCAGGACTGAACGGAGACGTGTGTTTGACCCGTCAGGCTGGACGAGAGAGACTCTCTGTGCTGCGCTTCAGCAGGTCCGGACTGGTATGATATAAACCCAGCTGATGTTCTGAGCGTCTGCTGGAGCACAAGAACTAGTTACTGGATCATCGTCTCGTCTGAGCAGCACGTCGAGGGTTAAACGCTCTTACTGACCCAGAGCACATGACACTGTCTGGATTAAACAGGATTTCCTTTTTATTCTGTTTCTTACTCAGAAAAGGTCCATTTTACACAAACTGAGAGAAGAGTATCAACTCAAATCAAACTTGAATTATGTCTGGATAAAATTATTATTCAAAAGATTGAAAAAAACCACATATATTTCCATCCTTAGAATAATTGTATATATTTTGACTTATTTTATTTTTGCTCAACGTTTAGCTGTGTTGGTGTTTTAAAACGTAACACCAGTTATTAATGTTGTTCCCATCATACTTTAATATGACTGCATGACAAAATAGAAATCACTTTTTTTTCTTCCAATAATGACGTTAAATTAGCGTTTTTGTTGGCTTTTATATATATATATACTGGTCAAACCTTTGGAATAAAGATGTTTTAATGTTAAGTATCTTCTGAGGCTGCATTCATTTGAATAGAAGTATTATGAAAATTTGCTGTATTATTGATTCACTCAATGGATTATATATATATTCCAAAAACTTTGAGCGGAGCTTTCTTCAAAATGTGTGAATATTTTTGTATAAGTCAGACATGAATATTAATATTTACATTATTAATACGGGTGATGCTTTCAAATGCGGATGTCTGAACAGAAATCTATGCAGATGAATATATCAATTAACCTTAACAGCAGGTCTGTATTTAAAGCAAATAAACTGGATTTGAGGACCAAAGCAGCGAGTGATTCAATATTTGATCCATGTATTGTGAATAAAATGCTTGATTCAGAGATTAATAGCAGTTCACAGCGATAACGAGTTCTGTGAAAAACACTTATGAATGATATACAATCTTTACAAATCAAAACCGTTTGTTGTAATATTTAGTTTTTGTGTTTAGGACCGCATGAAAATGAGATGTCACTCATCTCAAGAGGCTATTCATGTTTCTGCTTGATAAATGACCTCCGGGTCGTGTGCACTACATGATACCGTCTTTAATGTACTCGACTACCTGCGGTTCATAAACGACGAGAACAATGAGATCCAAACGATCAGGTTTGTCAGAGCAGTGCAAGTTTAATGTCAAGATCTCGTTCTATTACATGCAGAGAACGAAGCTCATCATCTACAATAACTCATTCATACGCCTCGGGAACATTATAAGGAATGCTGAAGTACACTAGTGTGTCTGGCTCCACTCGATCCTCCCGTCGTCTCGCAGCTTCACCGCGCCGCTGGACACCAGCTCTAGGGCTGCTGGGAAAGCGTGATGCTCCGCCTCCCGGATGCGCTCTGATAGGCTGTCCTCGGTGTCAGTCACCAGGATGGGAACCGCCTCCTGGACCACGATGGCTCCTGTATCCACTTCCTCCTGAAAGACCAGACAGATCCACCGTCACAGTTCATCCAGGCTTATGATCATTCATCAAACACACAGCAGTCAAGGAAGCATTTCAATTCATTGCATTACATAAAAACTAAATTATAAACCAACTATATAAAACCAAAAATGATAAAACTTAAAATCTGTAGACATTTAACTGTTTCCTTGCCAGCGTTTTTGCTGATTTAATCACATTTTCATGGCCCCCAGAATATTTTGTTGTATTAATATCTGAACATGCAATACATCAAAATAAAGATAAGATTTTCTACTTAAAATTCAAGCATTGTTTTTCTTTTTCATCAACACTTGAATGTAGGCAGGTTTCATAAAAACGCAACATTGAGCAAAACGCTGAGAAAATCTAATTCTGGATCATATTCAGTAATATTATCAAAACAAAGATAAAGACGCTGTCTTTCATCAGCGTCACAGGCCTTTAGCATTTTCTGGATCGACACGGAAAATCCTTCGCTTGGTAGAGTTAATAAAATAAATAAATAACCTAATTAGTTTCCTCTCGTCATCTTCATTTCTCATTTCTGTTTAACGAAGTACTAAAATAAAACAATGGTAAAAAGGTTATGAATTCATAAGAACTATGAAGATGGTATTTAATGCTACATGTTTTAATGTGTTGCATGCTGGTCTATTATTGTGGCGTCTCTGATTTCAGATTAATCATGAAAAATATCACGTAAAACAATTAAACGATGGATTTGTCAACATTCATAACTAAAATGACCCTGGTGGCATTTTTTAAACTAAAACAATTTCAAAAATATATAAATAAATAAAATGTTACTTGAAATTAAAAACATTAAATATAAAAAAGGTTCGAGTTAGTTGCCAAAGCAACATTTCTCTCTTTAAAAAACAAAAAGTAGTTTAACCTGAAGTACTAAAAATAACTCAAATAAAAATGCACAACAAAATTACTAAAAACTTGCACTGAAATTAAAGTGAAAACAATATTTTACTCAAATTTAAACCATTAAAAACTATTCTAACAGTGTGTCAGAGATGGTAAAATGAGACGGACCATTAAAAAAATAGATGAATAAATAAAATATATATTTTTTTTTTTTACTTGAAATGAAAAAAAATTAACTAAAAAACAAAAGAAGAGAAATGTTGCTTTGGCAACTAGCTGACAGCATGATTATATTTTAAAGTAGTTTAACCTGAAGAATGAAAATCAAACAGATGCTAAAAATGCACAAGTAAATGAAAGAGAAAACAGAAATGTTTATGAAAGCGCAGCACAGGTTTGTGATGAGGAGAGACGGACCGTCACGAAGTGCACCGTGCATCCGCTGACCCGGACTCCGGCCTGAAGAGCCTGTTTCTGAGCGTTCACGCCTCTGAAGGACGGCAGCAGCGACGGGTGAATGTTCAGCATCTTCCCTGATCAGACACACAACACACCATCATCTTATTACACATAAATCATTGCTTCTGAAACACAACGTGTTTACTTTCCTCAACGGTGTTATTTTGATGTGTTATAGTTGTGTTAATATTTTTAATGGAGTCTTAGTAATTCATTATCATTTTAGTAATTTAGATTTATTTTTATTAGTTTGTGTTATTTTTAAATGGGAAAAGTTGCCTTGACAACTAGCTGACTATGTTCTATTTTATTTCAATAATATTTTTGTTTATGATTTTAATTGTGTTACTATATATTATCATCATTAATACAGTAATTCTCAATATCTCTGGGAATCCTGTCGGTTCTTTAATAGCATAATTCTGCAACTGTTTAAGACAGAAATCATGTTAATTCCTCTAAATAAATAATTTCTTCAGTTTTTCTGGAAAAAAAACATTCAAAAAAAGCTAAAAAATATTTCTAACTGATTTAAAAATATATATTTTATTTTACTTTCCTCAACGGTGTTATTTTAATATCGTTGTGTTAATATTTTTTAATGGTGCATTTTATTATCATGAGTTATTTTAAAATGGGAAACATGACATCTAGCTGACTATGTTCTATTTTATTTGTTAATATTTTAGTCATTTAGCAGATGCTTCATCCAAGGGATTGGATAAATATATTTAATAAGAATAAATAATACACAATTATAATAAGAAGTACCAAGTAATATATATATGGTTTTCATTTTATTACTATACATGATCATCATCATTACTATAGTAACCCTGGTCCTCAAGCTGACAGCTCTTTAATCATTCTGCAGGAAGTGACATCATTTTGGAGGGAAATCAATAGGTATTCTCGGTGGATCAGGGCCCGTATTCTTAACGATTCTAAGATAACTCTCAGAGAGCTCCTAATATAGCTTAAACAATTATACGTACGAGTCTTAGCTTAAGAGTGATTCAGGGTCAATCTAAGAGCAACTCTGAGCGAGGAAAAGACAAAACACTTAGTGAGGAGGCGGGGCTGACCCTGTTGCTAGGTAAGATACAGTCTTTTGAAGACTGTGATTGGTTGGTTGTCCAAGAAGGAAATAAAAGAGCGCTTTTAGGGTCTATTATAAGCCTTCGCTTTGAAATGACATGCGTAATTTTTTTCCTGTTTTACCGTACTGTTGTACTGTCTCACACACAGACACACACATATTATATATTCTTAATTTACATATAAATAAAACGTTATAAATGTCTGTGAGATCACTTTGCTTATAGAAGGTTGTAGCCGACCCATATCATAACTGCTGCATAGTTGTATTTTTCCAGTTGCCAAATATGTTAATGTAGAGATGATGGCATTTCTGCGGGATGTCAGAGATGTTAGCGTGTCTCTAATAAGATCGTTATCCCTGCACGATCTAATGTGCGTCGTCTTATTAACTCACTGTCATGTATTGTGTGCAACACATTTCTTCTCCCTCTTCATGTTTCTCCGCTGCTAAAGAAACTCTTAAGCCTCTTAAATGTCCTCATTCGTACTCAATTCTGGACCTTAAGACCTCTTTTAAGGGTTAAGATGCTTTCTGGATGACCTTTTTCTTTCATTTTAGGAGGAAACGCCCATATTTATAAGAGTGTTGTTACTAGGAGCAACTCTTAGCACTAAGCGTTTTCATGAATACGGTTGATTTGTGTCGATCTAAATCAATCAAATGAAATGCACGTCAGAGAATGATGTTTTCTGACACTCACCGCTCCACTTCTTGACGAAGTGTCCCGTCAGGATCCGCATGAATCCGGCCAGACAGACCAGCTCCACACCAAACTCCTCCAGCACTTTATCAATGGTGCCGTCGAACTCGGCTCTGCTGCCGTACAGCTTGTGATCCACGACCTGAGCCACAAAACAACACTCTTCTGGATCACGAATGAATGCATGCATGCTTTCTGTGTTACACCACAGTGTTCATTCAAAGATTCAGATTCAGTACGGTTTCATTTGAGCTCAACTTATAGCCTTTTTATTACTTGTTTGTTGTTTAGTGGAGACACCGCAGGCAAAAAAGTCAAATTTGAGATTTTGGGCTTTTAGTTTTTTCAGTCTAGTGGAAAGAAACATCTAAAAAGACACTGTTAAGTGTTTCTTTAATATCACTTTATCTATTTATGTCAATACATTTCTATTACAATACATATTATTAAAGACTGTTTTCTCAAAATGAGCCATAAATCTCCTCTTTAACTTGACATTTGTGTTCCTGTAGTCTGTATCCGGAAGGTTTTTACTCAGGGATTTGTTCATACATCATTTTCTTGATTATATACAACATTTTAATCCCCCCAAAATTGTGAAAATGTAGTGTTTTCGGTCCGTTCTAAGCATTTTCTGAATTATGGAGTAATATTAGATGCCCAAAACCCTCAAAAAAATAAACAAGAATATTGAAACTGACATCGTCCAGTGTGTAGATGTTTGTGCTAGAAATGTATGCACATTAGAGTATATTTAATTAAATAATGACTCATTTGCATATCTAAACCTATCATTTTAGAAAACTCGTAATACATTTTTTTTTGTAATTAATCAGCTGCGTAAGGCAATAACTATTAATGATGTATTACTCTATTCACCTGCAGTGTCTCGCCTAAAATATTTCATTTAGCTCCCTAAATGTTCCAGTTTTAGTTATTTTAGTACTTCAACTTATTGCATTTAATTCAAAGGCAACATTTGCATTTTTTTTTATCTAATATTAAATTCAGCATTATTTCAGTTAAATGAAACCCTTTTTTAACAGTTTTAGTGTGCATTAACAGCAGTGATAATATATTTTAGTTTTAATTTTAACTTTAGTTTAAACTAAGAGTTTTAAAAAATGTCTATATAGATGTTATTACATTTAATTGATTTGTTTTAGTTCAGTTTTAGTTATTTAGTACACCAACTTTGAAACATTGCCCAGGCAACTAGCTGAAATAAAATCAGTTATAACAGTTAACATTTCAAGTATTAAAAAAGTTTATTTATTCATTTGTTGATTTATTTTTGTGTTGTAATTGTAGTTAGTTATAATAACCCTGCATCTGACTGAAGTTTAGAGAAATTACTCTAGAGGGCAGCATTTTGCACAATATTACATACTTAACCTGTTCTTCAATATTTAATGTACTTCTTTTTACAGCCACTTTCTATATATTAATATTACAACAACAAATAATAGGGGTCAAAACTTAACTGTATCACTACAAATTGATATAAAAACTGCCTTATATCCAATATAAATGTTATTTTATATTATTATATATTACATATTTTTGTTTTTTTTAGTTAACATTTATGCATTTAGCAGACGCTTTTATCCAAAGTGACTTACAGTGCATTCAGGCGATACATATATCAGTATATGTGTTCCCTGGGAATCGAACCCACAAACTTTTGTGCCGCTAGCGTAAAAAATGTGTTTAACACAAGACATGAGTACTTGAATTAGTGTTTGAGTGTGTTTGAGACAGACCCGCGTCTGAATGAGATCTTGAATTAGTGTTCGAGTGTGTTTGAGACGGACCCGCGTCTGAATGAGATCTTGAATTAGTGTTTGAGTGTGTTTGAGACGGACCCGCGTCTGAATGAGATCTTGAGTTAGTGTTTGAGTGTGTTTGAGACAGACCCGCGTCTGAATGAGATCTTGAGTTAGTGTTCGAGTGTGTTTGAGACGGACCCGCGTCTGAATGAGATCTTGAATTAGTGTTTGAGACAGACCCGCGTCTGAATGAGATCTTGAGTTAGTGTTCGAGTGTGTTTGAGACAGACCCGCGTCTGAATGAGATCTTGAATTAGTGTTTGAGACAGACCCGCGTCTGAATGAGATCTTGAATTAGTGTTTGAGTGTGTTTGAGACGGACCCGCGTCTGAATGAGATCTTGAGTTAGTGTTCGAGTGTGTTTGAGACAGACCCGCGTCTGAATGAGATCTTGAATTAGTGTTTGAGTGTGTTTGAGACGGACCCGCGTCTGAATGAGATCTTGAATTAGTGTTCGAGTGTGTTTGAGACAGACTGAATGAGATCTTGAATTAGTGTTCGAGTGTGTTTGAGACAGACCCGCGTCTGAATGAGATCTTGAATTAGTGTTCGAGTGTGTTTGAGACGGACCCGCGTCTGAATGAGATCTTGAATTAGTGTTCGAGTGTGTTTGAGACGGACCCGCGTCTGAATGAGATCTTGAGTTAGTGTTCGAGTGTGTTTGAGACGGACCCGCGTCTGAATGAGATCTTGAATTAGTGTTCGAGTGTGTTTGAGACGGACCCGCGTCTGAATGAGATCTTGAATTAGTGTTTGAGTGTGTTTGAGACAGACCCGCGTCTGAATGAGATCTTGAATTAGTGTTCGAGTGTGTTTGAGACAGACCCGCGTCTGAATGAGATCTTGAATTAGTGTTCGAGTGTGTTTGAGACAGTCTGAATGAGATATTGAGTTAGTGTTTGAGTGTGTTTGAGACGGACCCGCGTCTGAATGAGATCTTGAGTTAGTGTTTGAGTGTGTTTGAGACGGACCCGCGTCTGAATGAGATCTTGAGTTAGTGTTTGAGTGTGTTTGAGACGGACCCGCGTCTGAATGAGATCTTGAATTAGTGTTTGAGTGTGTTTGAGACGGACCCGCGTCTGAATGAGATCTTGAGTTAGTGTTTGAGTGTGTTTGAGACAGTCTGAATGAGATATTGAGTTAGTGTTTGAGTGTGTTTGAGACGGACCCGCGTCTGAATGAGATCTTGAGTTAGTGTTCGAGTGTGTTTGAGACGGACCCGTGTCTGAATGAGATCTTGAATTAGTGTTTGAGTGTGTTTGAGACGGACCCGCGTCTGAATGAGATCTTGAATTAGTGTTCGAGTGTGTTTGAGACAGACCCGCGTCTGAATGAGATCTTGAGTTAGTGTTTGAGTGTGTTTGAGACGGACCCGCGTCTGAATGAGATCTTGAATTAGTGTTCGAGTGTGTTTGAGACAGACCCGTGTCTGAATGAGATCTTGAATTAGTGTTTGAGTGTGTTTGAGACGGACCCGCGTCTGAATGAGATCTTGAATTAGTGTTTGAGTGTGTTTGAGACAGACCCGCGTCTGAATGAGATCTTGAATTAGTGTTTGAGTGTGTTTGAGACAGACCCGCGTCTGAATGAGATCTTGAGTTAGTGTTTGAGTGTGTTTGAGACGGACCCGCGTCTGAATGAGATCTTGAATTAGTGTTCGAGTGTGTTTGAGACAGACCCGCGTCTGAATGAGATCTTGAATTAGTGTTTGAGTGTGTTTGAGACGGACCCGCGTCTGAATGAGATCTTGAGTTAGTATTCGAGTGTGTTTGAGACGGACCCGCGTCTGAATGAGATCTTGAATTAGTGTTCGAGTGTGTTTGAGACGGACCCGCGTCTGAATGAGATCTTGAGTTAGTGTTTGAGTGTGTTTGAGACGGACCCGCGTCTGAATGAGATCTTGAATTAGTGTTCGAGTGTGTTTGAGACGGACCCGCGTCTGAATGAGATCTTGAATTAGTGTTTGAGTGTGTTTGAGACGGACCCGCGTCTGAATGAGATCTTGAATTAGTGTTCGAGTGTGTTTGAGACGGACCCGCGTCTGAATGAGATCTTGAATTAGTGTTTGAGACAGACCCGCGTCTGAATGAGATCTTGAATTAGTGTTCGAGTGTGTTTGAGACAGACTGAATGAGATCTTGAATTAGTGTTCGAGTGTGTTTGAGACGGACTGAATGAGATCTTGAATTAGTGTTCGAGTGTGTTTGAGACGGACCCGCGTCTGAATGAGATCTTGAATTAGTGTTCGAGTGTGTTTGAGACAGACTGAATGAGATCTTGAATTAGTGTTCGAGTGTGTTTGAGACAGACTGAATGAGATCTTGAATTAGTGTTTGAGTGTGTTTGAGACAGACCCGCGTCTGAATGAGATCTTGAATTAGTGTTCGAGTGTGTTTGAGACAGACTGAATGAGATCTTGAATTAGTGTTCGAGTGTGTTTGAGACAGACTGAATGAGATCTTGAATTAGTGTTCGAGTGTGTTTGAGACAGACTGAATGAGATCTTGAATTAGTGTTTGAGTGTGTTTGAGACAGACCCGCGTCTGAATGAGATCTTGAATTAGTGTTCGAGTGTGTTTGAGACAGACTGAATGAGATCTTGAATTAGTGTTCGAGTGTGTTTGAGACAGACTGAATGAGATCTTGAATTAGTGTTCGAGTGTGTTTGAGACAGACTGAATGAGATCTTGAATTAGTGTTCGAGTGTGTTTGAGACGGACCCGCGTCTGAATGAGATCTTGAATTAGTGTTCGAGTGTGTTTGAGACAGACTGAATGAGATCTTGAATTAGTGTTCGAGTGTGTTTGAGACAGACTGAATGAGATCTTGAATTAGTGTTTGAGTGTGTTTGAGACGGACCCGCGTCTGAATGAGATCTTGAATTAGTGTTTGAGACAGACCCGCGTCTGAATGAGATCTTGAATTAGTGTTTGAGTGTGTTTGAGACAGACCCGCGTCTGAATGAGATCTTGAATTAGTGTTTGAGTGTGTTTGAGACAGACCCGCGTCTGAATGAGATCTTGAATTAGTGTTTGAGTGTGTTTGAGACAGACCCGCGTCTGAATGAGATCTTGAGTTAGTGTTTGAGTGTGTTTGAGACAGACCCGCGTCTGAATGAGATCTTGAATTAGTGTTTGAGTGTGTTTGAGACAGACCTTGAGTTAGTGTTCGAGTGTGTTTGAGACAGACCCGCGTCTGAATGAGATCTTGAATTAGTGTTTGAGACGGACCCGCGTCTGAATGAGATCTTGAATTAGTGTTTGAGACGGACCCGCATCTGAATGAGATCTTGAATTAGTGTTCGAGTGTGTTTGAGACAGACCCGTGTCTGAATGAGATCTTGAATTAGTGTTTGAGACGGACTGAATTAGATCTTGAATTAGTGTTCGAGTGTGTTTGAGACAGACCCGTGTCTGAATGAGATCTTGAATTAGTGTTTGAGACGGACTGAATTAGATCTTGAATTAGTGTTCGAGTGTGTTTGAGACGGACCCGCGTCTGAATGAGATCTTGAATTAGTGTTTGAGTGTGTTTGAGACAGACCCGTGTCTGAATGAGATCTTGAGTTAGTGTTTGAGTGTGTTTGAGACAGACCCGCGTCTGAATGAGATCTTGAATTAGTGTTTGAGTGTGTTTGAGACAGACCCGTGTCTGAATGAGATCTTGAGTTAGTGTTTGAGTGTGTTTGAGACGGATCCGCGTCTGAATGAGATCTTGAGTTAGTGTTTGAGTGTGTTTGAGACGGACCCGCGTCTGAATGAGATCTTGAATTAGTGTTCGAGTGTGTTTGAGACGGACCCGCGTCTGAATGAGATCTTGAATTAGTGTTCGAGTGTGTTTGAGACGGACCCGCGTCTGAATGAGATCTTGAGTTAGTGTTCGAGTGTGTTTGAGACAGACCCGCGTCTGAATGAGATCTTGAATTAGTGTTTGAGTGTGTTTGAGACAGACCCGCGTCTGAATGAGATCTTGAATTAGTGTTTGAGTGTGTTTGAGACAGACCCGCGTCTGAATGAGATCTTGAGTTAGTGTTCGAGTGTGTTTGAGACAGACCCGTGTCTGAATGAGATCTTGAATTAGTGTTCGAGTGTGTTTGAGACGGACCCGCGTCTGAATGAGATCTTGAGTTAGTGTTCGAGTGTGTTTGAGACGGACCCGCGTCTGAATGAGATCTTGAATTAGTGTTTGAGTGTGTTTGAGACGGACCCGCGTCTGAATGAGATCTTGAATTAGTGTTCGAGTGTGTTTGAGACGGACCCGCGTCTGAATGAGATCTTGAATTAGTGTTCGAGTGTGTTTGAGACGGACCCGCGTCTGAATGAGATCTTGAATTAGTGTTCGAGTGTGTTTGAGACGGACCCGCGTCTGAATGAGATCTTGAGTTAGTGTTCGAGTGTGTTTGAGACGGACCCGCGTCTGAATGAGATCTTGAGTTTGTGTTCGAGTGTGTTTGAGACGGACCCGCGTCTGAATGAGATCTTGAATTAGTGTTTGAGTGTGTTTGAGACGGACCCGCGTCTGAATGAGATCTTGAATTAGTGTTCGAGTGTGTTTGAGACAGACCCGCGTCTGAATGAGATCTTGAGTTAGTGTTCGAGTGTGTTTGAGACAGACCCGCGTCTGAATGAGATCTTGAATTAGTGTTTGAGTGTGTTTGAGACAGACCCGCGTCTGAATGAGATCTTGAATTAGTGTTCGAGTGTGTTTGAGACGGACCCGCGTCTGAATGAGATCTTGAGTTAGTGTTTGAGTGTGTTTGAGACAGACCCGCGTCTGAATGAGATCTTGAATTAGTGTTCGAGTGTGTTTGAGACGGACCCGCGTCTGAATGAGATCTTGAATTAGTGTTTGAGACAGACCCGCGTCTGAATGAGATCTTGAGTTAGTGTTCGAGTGTGTTTGAGACGGACCCGCGTCTGAATGAGATCTTGAATTAGTGTTCGAGTGTGTTTGAGACAGACTGAATGAGATCTTGAATTAGTGTTTGAGTGTGTTTGAGACGGACCCGCGTCTGAATGAGATCTTGAATTAGTGTTTGAGACAGACCCGCGTCTGAATGAGATCTTGAATTAGTGTTTGAGTGTGTTTGAGACAGACCCGCGTCTGAATGAGATCTTGAATTAGTGTTTGAGTGTGTTTGAGACAGACCCGCGTCTGAATGAGATCTTGAATTAGTGTTTGAGTGTGTTTGAGACAGACCCGCGTCTGAATGAGATCTTGAATTAGTGTTTGAGTGTGTTTGAGACAGACCCGCGTCTGAATGAGATCTTGAATTAGTGTTCGAGTGTGTTTGAGACGGACCCGCGTCTGAATGAGATCTTGAGTTAGTGTTCGAGTGTGTTTGAGACGGACCCGCGTCTGAATGAGATCTTGAATTAGTGTTCGAGTGTGTTTGAGACAGTCTGAATGAGATCTTGAATTAGTGTTCGAGTGTGTTTGAGACGGACCCGCGTCTGAATGAGATCTTGAGTTAGTGTTCGAGTGTGTTTGAGACAGACCCGCGTCTGAATGAGATCTTGAATTAGTGTTCGAGTGTGTTTGAGACGGACCCGCGTCTGAATGAGATCTTGAATTAGTGTTCGAGTGTGTTTGAGACGGACCCGCGTCTGAATGAGATCTTGAATTAGTGTTCGAGTGTGTTTGAGACGGACCCGCGTCTGAATGAGATCTTGAATTAGTGTTCGAGTGTGTTTGAGACAGACCCGCGTCTGAATGAGATCTTGAGTTAGTGTTTGAGTGTGTTTGAGACAGACTGAATTAGATCTTGAATTAGTGTTCGAGTGTGTTTGAGACGGACTGAATTAGATCTTGAATTAGTGTTCGAGTGTGTTTGAGACGGACCCGCGTCTGAATGAGATCTTGAGTTAGTGTTTGAGTGTGTTTGAGACGGACCCGCGTCTGAATGAGATCTTGAGTTAGTGTTTGAGTGTGTTTGAGACGGACCCGCGTCTGAATGAGATCTTGAATTAGTGTTTGAGTGTGTTTGAGACAGACCCGCGTCTGAATGAGATCTTGAGTTAGTGTTCGAGTGTGTTTGAGACGGACCCGTGTCTGAATGAGATCTTGAATTAGTGTTCGAGTGTGTTTGAGACGGACCCGCGTCTGAATGAGATCTTGAATTAGTGTTCGAGTGTGTTTGAGACGGACCCGCGTCTGAATGAGATCTTGAGTTAGTGTTCGAGTGTGTTTGAGACGGACCCGCGTCTGAATGAGATCTTGAGTTAGTGTTCGAGTGTGTTTGAGACGGACCCGTGTCTGAATGAGATCTTGAATTAGTGTTTGAGTGTGTTTGAGACGGACCCGCGTCTGAATGAGATCTTGAATTAGTGTTTGAGTGTGTTTGAGACGGACCCGCGTCTGAATGAGATCTTGAATTAGTGTTTGAGTGTGTTTGAGACAGTCTGAATGAGATATTGAGTTAGTGTTTGAGTGTGTTTGAGACAGACCCGCGTCTGAATGAGATCTTGAATTAGTGTTTGAGTGTGTTTGAGACAGACCCGCGTCTGAATGAGATCTTGAGTTAGTGTTCGAGTGTGTTTGAGACAGACCCGCGTCTGAATGAGATCTTGAGTTAGTGTTCGAGTGTGTTTGAGACAGACCCGCGTCTGAATGAGATCTTGAATTAGTGTTCGAGTGTGTTTGAGACAGACCCGTGTCTGAATGAGATCTTGAATTAGTGTTTGAGTGTGTTTGAGACAGACCCGCGTCTGAATGAGATCTTGAATTAGTGTTTGAGTGTGTTTGAGACAGACCCGCGTCTGAATGCCGGCCAGAGTGGCTCTCTTCAGTCCAGCGACGGCCGGTCTGTTGGAGATGACCAGCACGATCTCGGCTGAACTCGAGGGCTTCTTCGCCTGCTCCATCAGCGCCTGCAGGTTTGTTCCTGTCAGACAGCAGAGCGTCACAGATCACGTCTGTGTTCATGTGTGTGTGTCTGTGTCTGTGTCTGCGTGTGTGTGTGTGTGTGTGTGTGTCTGTCTGTCTGTGTGTGTATGTGTGTCTGTGCCTGTGTGTGCGTGTCTGTCTGTGTGTGTGTCTGTCTGTGTGTGTGTCTATCTGTGTGTGTGTGTGTGTGTGTGTCTGTGTCTCTGTCTGTTTGTGTGTCTGTGTGTGTCTGCGTGTGTGTGTGTGTGCCTGTGTGTGCGTGTCTGCGTGTGTGTGTGTCTGCGTGTTTGTCTGTCTGTGTGTGTCTGTCTGTGTATGTGTGTGTCTGTACCTGTGTGTCTGCGTGTGTGTGTGTGCGCATGTGTGCGTGTCTGTGTGTGTGTGTGTGTGTGTGTCTGTCATTCTCTGTGTGTGTGTGTGTGTCAGTCAGTCTGTCTGTCTGTCTGTGCCTGTCTGTCAGTCTGTCTGTGTGTGTGTGTGTGTGTGTGTGTGTGTGTGTGTGTCAGTCAGTCTGTCTGTGTGTGTGTGTGTGTGTGTGTCTGTCATTCTCTCTGTGTGTGTGTGTGTGTGTGTGTGTGTGTCTGTCATTCTCTCTGTGTGTGTGTCAGTCAGTCTGTCTGTGCCTGTCCCTGTGTGTGTGTGTGGGTGTGTGTGTGTGTGCATGTTTATGTGGTTTATGAGGACACAAATTTGTATAATGACATGGGTATAACATAGGTATTACAAGGAGAAGGTGATTTATGAGGACATTTTCAGTGTCCCCATAATTCAAAATGCTTATAAATCATACAGAGTAAGTTTTTTTTGTGGGAAAATAGAAATGCACCGTCTCCTGTGAGGGCTAAGTTTAGGTGTAGGGTAGGTGTAGGGCAATAGCACATACAGCTTTGTACAGTATAAAAAAAATTATGCCTATGGAAAGTCCCCGTAAACCATAAAAACCAACATGTGTGTATCTGTCTGTGTGTGTGTCTGTCATTCTCTGTGTGTGTGTGTCAGTCAGTCAGTCTGTCTGTGTGTGTGTGTGTGTGTATGCATGATAGACAGCCGATACGCACCGGTTCCTGAGATCAGGACGGCGACTCTGGTCCTGCGGCGCGAGGTCTGTTCTCCGTGACCTGCTTCTTTCTGCAGAGCGCTGGTGTCCGGCGAGCGGCTCGGACTGTCCTTTAGACTCCGCTCCAGGTTCCTGATCAGCACCGCCGCGGCTCCTGGACACACACACGTGCGCACACACACAATATTAGTCTAATGTTGGTTCATTAACATTGCACTGCATGCTCCTTTAGTCTTACATGAACACATGCAAACATATCAAGCAAATAACACATCCAAGCTGAGATCCAGTTTGAGTCTGACGATGAAAAGACCAGGTTATTATTTCACACCGCAATAAAGCAGAAATAAATAACATTTTATTTTGCTCAAAAGAAAATTAAGATTTATTTGCATTCATTATAATTTCATTACCATTATATTTATTTTCAAATTTAAATACAAATATAAAATAAATAAAATTCCTCTCTCTATAAACATTTTTGTTTATCATAATTTTTATTTCATTTTGCTATATATAAAAAAATACACAAACACAAAATAATTTATAATATTAAAATTAGTATAGTAAAAAAAAATTATAGCACTTAAACACATAAAAATAATAATATAAATTAATTCTATTACACAGAGTTCAGTGCTTAGTTATGACGTAAATATTAAAGTCTTATGCAAATAAAATTCCATAAACGTAAAAAAAAAAAAGGCTCCATACAAAATACTTCTAATCAGAATGATTTATAATTAGCATTAATGAATGTAGGTTGTGTGTCCTGCCAGGATGCATGTATTTATGTATGCATGTAGTCAAATACTGACTGATTGATTGACTGATTATTACAGTAATAAGATTTTTAGGGTAAAATAATTTGTTTATACATCAAGAAAACATTAAAATACAAGAAAAAAAGTCTTAATAGTTTAGGAGTAAAAAGTCCTTACACTTACACAATTATGTATCACCTATAAATGATTAAATACAAAATTAGTAGTAGTTATTAAGATGGTTGTGGTTTGGAACTGCTAAAATATGCTTGGAAAAAGAAATATGCCCAGAATATCAACGTGCCTAATAATTATGCACACAGTGTAAAAAACAAAAACACAGATTTTTTGGGGCTGAATATTGACTTTGATTGCGGGTCTCACCGGGGGGTCTGTGGGCGAGTGAACCCACGATCCAGGCCTCCTCTCGGGCCTGCAGCAGCCGCAGCACCCGCTGTGCGTCCGGTTTACTGACCACCAGCACAGCACCCAGACCGCAGTTAAACGTGCGGCTCATCTCGTCCAGCGTCAGAGCGCCCTCCTGCTGCAGCCAGCAGAACACGTCCGGGATCCTCCAGCGGCACGCGTCTGAAACACACCGCTGCGTTACTCCAACCTTTCAAAACTAAACACACACTAATACATATAACAATGATCACAAATAAAGCACTATTAGAAATGCCATTAAATAATAATACATTTCTTAAATATTTATAAGATCAGAGCTAGTTTGATTATTTTAATGTATTCCACGATCTGTCTGAATACTGGTTTCTGATTGGCTGGCAGTATAACCGTTCAATGCACAGGTAGTTCCAAGTCAGTTTAATCACCGCTCTATATTAATGCGCTGCTTTAATTGACACTAACCAACACGCACCACTCATACACAGACACACAGAGAGAGAGAGAGAGAGAGAGAGCGTCTGAGCATGATTTGATGGAGGGAGGCGATAGAGGAAGAGGGAGAGGAGAGAGAGAGAAGAGGAGCAGAGCGAGATGTAGCGAGAGAGGCGGAGCGAGAGAGAGAGAGAGAGAGAGCGCTGGAGAGCGAGAGCGAGAGAGAGAGAGAGGAGAGAGAGAGAGAGGGGAGGAGAGCGAGAGAGAGAGAGGAGGACGAAGGGGGAGATGAGAGGCGAGCGGAGAGGAGGAGAGAGGAGAAGATGAGCGCGAGAGCGAGATAGCGAGAGAGCGAGAGAGAGAGAGAGAGAGCGAGAGAGCGAGAGAGCGAGAGAGCGAGAGAGAGAGACAGAGAGAGACAGAGAGAGACAGAGAGAGAGCGAGAGCGAGAGCGAGAGCGAGAGCGAGAGAGAGAGAGAGAGCGCGAGAGCGAGAGAGAGAGAGAGAGAGAGAGCGCGAGAGCGAGAGAGAGAGAGAGAGAGCAAGAGAGCGAGAGAGCGAGAGAGAGCGCGAGAGACTGTGCTGCACACACACACAAACTTGTTCTCAACGCTTCCCAGCATTTTTTATTACTAAAATAAAAGATACTCGATCGCTGAATTATATTCCTCAGCAACGAGGTGATAAAAGCTCTGTTTCTGAAGTAATTGTTTGTAGAGAGAGACGTGCAGATGCAGCACACAACTCTCATCTCTCTCTCTCTCTATCGATCGATCGATCGATCGATAATTAATTCAAATAAATGTGGTCTTACGCACTATTTCATCTCTGTGTCTGATTTGAAGCTGGCAGAATCCTAGACATAACTGACAAAAATAACCGTCATTTTTACCCATTCGGTCAAATATTGCGCTGCAAAGAGCAATGCTAGATTTAACTTGTCTATAACTTGGCACATGACCATGGAATAAGTGTGATAATCAACGGCTAGCCGTGCATTAGAGGATTTTAATGCACTTCGGAGAGGAAACCAGGTCCTTTGCCTCCACGTCGTGCATTAAAGCCGTTGATTATCACACTTATTCTGTTGTTAAAATAATCTTGATTTGACTTTTATCAGTGAAAGCAAGATTATTATTATATTAATTATATGAGATCAGAATAAATTAATTGATCAGTGTGTGTGTATATATATATATATATATATATATATTACATATTCAATTGATTTGTTTCTCCATTATTTTCATTTTAATGACAAACCGTGTAATTAAATAACAACAAAATTATATTATTATTTTATTTCAATTTTAATTAAAAACTGACTTAGCCTATATTAATCGCTGAAAGCAAGAATAGAATTATAATTATTATATGACAACAGAATAAATTCAAAATCTGTTTTTATATTAAATTACATATTATTTTTATTATATTTGTAATTACAAACTGTAATTAAATAACAAAATTGTGTTATTATTTTATGATTTTACTAAGCAAGAACATAATTATAATTATTTGACATAAGAATAAATTCTGTGATATTTATTATTTTTATTATTTAAAAAAAAATATATAAAAAATGTTAATTATAATTAGATTAAATTTTTACTTCAAATGTAATTACAAACAGAGTTAAACTGCAAATATCAGTCACAGAGCAAGAATATTATGTTATTATATGAGTTCAAAATAAACTATTATTTCTGTTATTTTGCATATTCAATTGTAAAAAGTATTTTTATTATATATTTTTATTATATTTGAATGCACATTCAATTACACTTAATTTATTTATCATTTCTATTTCAATGTGAACTGCAAACGGTGACAGCTAAGTGTATGTGTCTCTCAGCCGTGGCTTTAGATCACATGAAGCAGTATATCAGCCGGAGATGGAAACGCTGATCTAGTGCTCGATGCTGCTCACCCAGCTCCGCGGCCAGCTCCGGCGGCAGAACGCGAGGGATGTTCTCCAGGAGTCCTCCTCCGGTGATGTGAGCGTAGGCCTTCACGGCTCCGCTGCGCAGGATTGGCTGGAGCAGGCGGCTGTAGATCTTGGTGGGAGTCAGCAGAGCTTCAGCTGCGAAGGGCAAGACAACAGTCTTCATTCTGGCAGACATTTTAGATTTAGTCTAAAGGTCATTGCACACAGAGGCCGAAACTTTCATACGTAAAAAAAATAAATATGACCTCACGTTGTGTCAATCACGTTTAACACACTGCCTTCGAAACTTTCGTCCATCATGAACAAAATGTGATTTTCGCATCCATAACATGCATTTTGATGAATATGAAAAAAAAACCGCATGTGAACATTTCAGACTATGTGCAATGATATTTAGTCCTCTCTCAAATGCATGTTTTAGTTATTATCATATTTGTGACCCTGGAGCACAGAAGCAGTCATAAGCAGCACAGCTATATTTATAACAATAGCCAACAATACATTGTATGGGTCAAAATAATACATTTTCCTTTTATGACAAAAATCATTAGATATTAAGATCATGTTCCATGAAGATATTTCCTACCGTAAATATATCAAAACTTAATTTTTGATTAGTAATATGCATTGCTGAGAACAACTTTAAAGATGATTTTCTCAATATTCAGATTTTTTTGCATCCTCAGATTCCAGATTTTCAAATATTGTCCGATCATAACAAACCATACATCAATGGAAAGATATTTATTCAATACACTTATGACTGGTTTTGTGGTCCAGGGTCACATTTAGTCAACCTTGTCCTGTTTTTGTTTAGTCTAGTTTTAGTTGATTAAATCTCATATAATGCTGTATAATGATTAAACTGATAAAGCTCAAAATTATAATCAAAACTTAGTATTTTTGCTGCAGAAGACAATTTGTGCAATTGTTTCCACTATTAGCTGCACGGTTTGTGTTAATAGTTTATACTCTGATTGAAAATATATTTCTCTGAGAAAAGTCACTTTTTTGGTGTTTTGTTTTTATATAAATATCTCCATTTTTTTACTCCCTAGACGTTTTTGGACACATCTATATTGTTAGTAAATCAAATCTGTTGTTCATTGAAAAGCACCTATAAGAATATTGTAATAAGTGACTGTACCTTGCGTCTTGGGGAGACACAATTTTATTTGGAAGTTCAAAACTTGGTTATTATCATATTTAGTTGACCGTGTCCTGCTTTTGTTTAGTCAAGGTTAAGTCGACGAAATGTCCGAGCATTTTAGTCTAGTTTTAGCCAATGCAATATTCACGTAAATGGTTAAACATTATTTTAGATTAAAAATATAATGGTAATGATTTTTGTCATTTGAGAAGCATTTCATGTATTCAATTTTCACCTGTGAGCACAAATCAACAGAATGTGGACTCACACACATGGTTAATTTACCTCATCTAGTGCACTGATTATAGGCTTATTATTATAGAAATTCATAATGCAATAGCTTATGTTTCTCTATAAACACGACAGCGGTTGAGTACGTGCATTTATTCAGCAAACAATACAGTCGAGATCTCATCACGGAGAACAGACGACTGACTGATGCTTTTATTCAGAGCCATAAACTGGTTTTAGATCGTCAGATGGTTGCCAGATTGGATGAAAACATCCTTGTATCAGAGAAGCTCTGATTCGGGGATTTTAACTCTTGATATCTGGCAACCGCACACATCACAGCTCGCATTGTAGAGGCTTGTAGAGCTGTCCCCAATAATATTTCTCCTCTTTTTTGATGAAAATAAGAGATTTATGCATGTTGATGCGGTCACAGTTATCGTTTATTGACATCTCGTTTTAGTCATGGAGAAAAAAGCTCATCAAGAGCATTTTTTGTCAGTTTAATGAAATTTGCAGTATGTCACAAACACAGCTCTGCCGCTTAAGCAGTGGGTTTTGGGAGTAATTAATTAGAAGTAACACGAGTTACGTAATCAGATTACTTTTTGAAGTAACTAGTAAAGTACCGCATTACTATTCTAGACTACATATCAGCATGTATTTATCATCTCACCTGCACAAAAGCAGGTTCAGTATTCCTCTAAATCAATAAAAACAATCAAATACAAACTTGGAATATTATACAAACATGCAATAATTAAATATAATTTATGTATTTAATCCCATTTATAAAGCTATGTCTTTGCAACTGACCTTCCATGATCCAATTCAATCATACAAATAAGCACGTGTCTGATTTTAGTTATTGCTGAATATTGTTTAACTTTCTTGTCCTGCGTCATATTCTTCATGTGATTAGTTTGAGCGGCGCCCTCTACTGTACAGACGTGAATTTACACGTCCTTCAGCCTGAGGCGTATTCATTTCACTTTTAGTATGAAAGGCCTTTTACATTTGTAAGATAACTTTGCAAATCATACAAGATTTAAAAGTACCGTAAACCATTACTTTCCATAAAAACATAACCAGTTACTTTTTTTAGGGAGTAACACAATATTGTAATGCATTAGCTTTCCCCAGCACTCAGGCAGACGTACCGATGGTCTGTCCGGTGCGTCCGAACGGTGCGGGCGAGTCGAGCCGCAGGCCGCTGCGCTGCAGGATCTGACGCACCAGACTGAAGCCGTTGCTGTGAAGACCGGACGAGGCGACACCGATCAGCAGATCACCCTCCGCGATGTCCTTGAGTCTGGGCAGAATGGCTCCTCGCTCCACGGCTCCGACACAGAAACCAGCCAGATCATACTCACCGGGGCCATAAACACCCGGCATCTCCGCCGTCTCGCCGCCTACACACACACACACACACACACACACACGCACACACACAAAGACACACAGACGCAGACACACAGATGCAGACAGACAGACACACACACACACACACAGACACACACGCACACATACACGTGCACACACACACACACACACACACACACACACACACAATCATAAACATGCACACACACACACGTGCGCACACAAGCATGCACACGCACACACAATAATAAAAACGCACATGCACATGCACACAAACACAAACAAACACACACGCGTGCGCACACACACAAACACGCACATACACACACACACATGCGAACATGGCAAACTTCAAATATCATACATGTGACCCTGGAGCACAAACCCAGTCTTAAGGGTACATTTTTCTAAATTGAGCTTTATGCATTATCTGAAGCTGAATAAATAATATTTCTATTGATGTATGGTTTCTTATGATCGGACAATATTTGTAAATCTGGAATCTGAGGATGCAAAAAAAATCTAAATATTGAGAAAATTATCTTTAAAGTTGTTCAAATTAAGTTATTAGCAATCATATTACTAATCAAAAATTAAGTTGAGATATATTTATGGTAAGACATTTACAAAATATCTTCATGGAACATGATCTTTATATCCTAATGATATTTGGTATAATGTTGACCCATACAATACATTTTTGGCTATTGCTATACATATAACCCAGTGACTTAAGACAGATATTGTGGTCCAGGGTCACATATATGCAGGTTTGCTATCAAAATATGTATTTGTTGCTCAAATTAATGTAAAAAAACTGATTTGAGTGATTAATGTCTAAGTCTAGAGATCAAAGTTACAAAGTAAAAGCAATTTTGCCAGCTTTGATTTTCCGTTTACATTTTATTATGCGATTAATTTTCATTTTAAAAAGAAGAGCTGTGAAGAACTGCAGTCGTGTTTTGATTTCCAGCATGGACCTGTTGTGTGTAACTGACCTAGCAGCGCACATCCGGCCATCTGACAGGCGTCTGCGATGCCGGCGATCACAGACGACGCGACTCGGACGTCCAGACGACCGCAGGAGAAGTAGTCGAGGAAGAAGAGCGGTTCGGCTCCCTGAGCGAGGACGTCGTTCACACACATGGCCACCAGATCCTGACCCAGAGAGCCGTGGACGCCGCTCGCCTGAGCCACCTGTCACACGAAAGCAGCACCGCTTTCACTGTGATGTTCCAGCAGCACCGAGGCCAATGTGAAACCAAGCGCTCACCTTCAGTTTGGTTCCCACTCCGTCTGTCCCGGACACCAGGATGGGATCCGTGAATCCTGCGGCTTTCAGATCGAAGAGACCGGCGAAGCCGCCAAGCTCCGCGTTACAGCCTAAAGCACAGACGCATAGACACAGAGTCAAAACCACACACACACACACACACACACACAGAGTCAAAACCACACACACAGGCAGAGACACAGAGTCGAAACCACACACACCCAGAGTCAAAACCACACACACACAGACACACAGAGTCAAAACCACACACACACAGACACAGACAGAGACACAGAGTCAAAACCACACACACCCAGAGTCAAAACCACACACACACACACAGACACAGAGTCAAAACCACACACACACACACACACACACACACACACACACACACACACACAGACAGAGACAGACACAGAGTCAGAACCACACACACACAGAGTCAAAACCACACACACACACAAACAGAGACACAGTCAAAACCACACACACACAGACACAGACACACACACACACAGAGTCAAAACCACACACACAGGCAGAGACACAGAGTCGAAACCACACACACCCAGTCAAAACCACACACACACACACACAGTCAAAACCACACACACACAGACACAGACAGAGACACAGAGTCAAAACCACACACACCCAGAGTCAAAACCACACACACACACACAGTCAAAGACACAGAGTCAAAACCACACACACACACACACACACACAGACAGAGACACAGAGTCAGAACCACACACACACACAGTCAAAACCACACACACACACACACAAACAGAGACACAGTCAAAACCACACACACACACACACACAGACAGAGACACAGAGTCAGAACCACACACACACACACAGAGTCAAAACCACACACACACACACAGACAGAGACACACAGACAGAGACACAGAGACACACAGACACAGAGTCAAAACCACACACACAGAGTCAAAACCACACACACACAAACCACACACACACAGAGTCAAAACCACACACACAGAGTCAAAACCACACACACACAGACACAGACACACACACAGAGTCAAAACCACACACACAGGCAGAGACACAGAGTCGAAACCACACACACACACACGCACACACCCAGCAGCGCCACACACACACACACGTTGATTTATTGAAAATAAATATATTAATTTATACATTTATTGAAAATAATTCATTGAAAATAAATTAACTTCTAGAGCACGTTTTTGTATATAACATCAGTATAACAGTGTAATTATGATTGTTTTCATTTAATTGCAACAAAAAAAAATATATATATTTATCATTTATGTTATTTGACTAAGCATGCCTTTTGAATAAATGCACACAAAACAATATTAATATAAAGTATTAGAGGAATTTTAGTTTTATTTCAACTTAGTTTATTTTTAATTAAAAACAAAAATAAAAATGACAGCTAATTAAACAAACTAATTAAAATACCAAAAGCACATAAAATTACCAAAAATGTAACTGATAAAATTTAAATAAAATAAAATAAAAAAATACAATTAAAATGAAAACTGAAAATATGAAAACAAAAGCCAACTGAAAATATTATTACACACAATAAAAGTACTGTACATAAATAATAATAAAAAAATTATACTTGTCGCTCAAATTGGCGAACAAAAAAAATGAAATAAATACTTTGAGTGATCAGTGTCCAGAAGCATGAATCACACTGAGAGCAAAATCACAAAATTATGCCAAAAATCATATTTGCATGAATCTAAAGTTTTTATTTAACGATGCTATTTACTTTGCATTGTTTCTTTGTCTGTCTCATGGTGAATTCTACTTTTAGAAATCACTATAAAAATAAATGAAATAATAATTCTCATTTTTAGGACAAAACAATATTAATATGTCACTCAAATCAGAGACGTGACATGAGTGAGATGACAGAAGAGTTTTTTGGCCCACTAAACGCTCCTCTCGTGCCATAACCGGGTGTGAAAGTGCTGTCTGTGGTTTGTGTGACGAGCTAATCGAGCTAATCATGATGATTGATGCTGTAAAACGAGACCAGGCTTTGAACTCAGCCTCAAAGAACTGCTCAAAGCTCACATGTACACAGAAGTACACAGGGAGAATAATCAGCCATCAATCAGCACTTCATGAGAAAAGAACGGCGGTTATGAAACGGGTTATATCAGCCTCATCAGAGAGGACAGACCTGGACGAGCCGTGGCTTTGGCCAGAGGTTTGATGAGATCCACCAGTCTGTTCCCCGCTGCGATGTCCACACCGCTGTCCTTATACGTCAGTCCTCTGACAGAAACACACAAAACATGCCCTTCACTGCTAGAACTAGCACTGATACAGCTGAAATATAACAAAACATGACTATTACACAGACAAAACATGCCCTTCACTGCTAGAACTAGCACTGATACAGCTGAAATATAACAAAACATGACTATTACACACACAAAACATGCCCTTCACTGCTAGAACTAGCACTGATACAGCTGAAATATAACAAAACATGACTATTACACACACAAAACATGCCCTTCACTGCTAGAACTAGCACTGATACAGCTGAAATATAACAAAACATGACTATTACACACACAAAACATGCCCTTCACTGCTAGAACTAGCACTGATACAGCTGAAATATAACACATGACTATTACACACACAAAACATGCCCTTCACTGATAGAACTAGCACTGATACAGCTGAAATATAACAAAACATGACTATTACACACACAAAACATGCCCTTCACTGCTAGAACTAGCACTGATACAGCTGAAATATAACAAAACATGACTATTACACACACAAAACATGCCCTTCACTGCTAAAACTAGCACTGATACAGCTGAAATATAACAAAACATGACTATTACACACACAAAACATGCCCTTCACTGCTAGAACTAGCACTGATACAGCTGAAATATAACAAAACATGACTATTACACACACAAAACATGCCCTTCACTGCTAGAACTAGCACTGATACAGCTGAAATATAACAAAACATGACTATTACACACACAAAACATGCCCTTCACTGCTAAAACTAGCACTGATACAGCTGAAAATAACAAAACATGACTATTACACACACAAAACATGCCCTTCACTGCTAAAACTAGCACTGATACAGCTGAAATATAACAAAACATGACTATTACACACACAAAACATGCCCTTCACTGCTAAAACTAGCACTGATACAGCTGAAATATAACAAAACATGACTATTACACACACAAAACATGCCCTTCACTGCTAGAACTAGCACTGATACAGCTGAAATATAACAAAACATGACTATTACACACACAAAACATGCCCTTCACTGCTAGAACTAGCACTGATGAAGATGAAATATACACTTACCAAAATTATAAACGTAACACTTTTGTTTTTGCCCCATTTTTCATGAGCTGAACTCAAAGATCTAAGACTTTTTCTATGAACACAAAAGGCCTATTTCTCTCAAATATTGTTCACAAATCTGTCTAAATCTGTGTTAGTGAACGAGATAATCCCTCCACCTCACAGGTGTGCTAAGGTAGGGTGTTCTAGGTAGTTGCTAGGGTGTACAGCTATACACAAAGCGCTATATAAATGCATAATTCATTCATTCATTAACCGGTTAGTGTTAGTTAGTGCTCACACACCTGCTGCGGCCGAGGTAAGTGATGGCACGGTGGCCGATGTCTCGGCGGTAAACGGCGTCAGGGAAGCTAATCGCTGCCACTCCTTCGTTAGCGCTGCGTAAGGCGCTCTCGAGGGTGGGCCGGACTGCAGTCACCGTCAGGACACGCCCACCACTCGTTATAACTCCGCCCCCTTCCTTCAGCGCAGTGCCGGCGTGAAACACCTGAATGCCCATCTCTGACACCTGAGACACACCTGAGGAAACCACGAAACGATATTTCACAAATCCCTCACGACTGATTATCAAATAAAATTAAAATACATAAAAAATCATCAGATCATTTGACAATTTTGATCAGAATATTAAAACCCCAAGCACGAAAAAAAAATATTTAAATATTTTTTATGTTTTATTGTAATTATTATAATTATTTTAAAAAATATTCAAAAATTAAATAATGTATTAATCGTTTATTAATAATCATAACAAAAAATATAAATGAAAAGCAAAACATATATATATATATTTATTTTAAACAGATATATATTCAAAATAGTATTTAATAATATATTATAGTAATTATAATTATTCTAAAACCCAAACAAGAACATTTATTTGTTAAAAGACACATATTTAATAATATTTTGTAATAATTATTCTTTAAAACACGTGCATTTATTAAGCAATAATGCTTGGTGAATAATTAATCATAATAATAATAATGTTAAAACTCCAAGCAAAAATTATATATTCGTTAAAAATCTATTTAATAATGAATTATAGCAATTATAATTATTCTAACCCCAAACAAGGAAAATATATTTGTTACAGAACACATATTTAATAAAATGTTGTAGTAATTACTATAATTAACTGAGGAAAAAATGCATACATTTAAGAAAAAAAGTTGATTAATGTATAATTAATAATAATAAAAATGAAAGCTATATAACTTGATATTATTTTATATTACACTAGATTATATTATGCTGGACTCTTATTTTGAAATGTTATTTATTTCGAGCTGCTCATTGAAAGAAATGATAATTAAGACTTTGCTTAATATATTCAAGACTTTTTACAACTTTTTATATATTTAGGATCTTTAAGGACCTGTGGGGGTGCTGGCACAGATATATATATTTAGGATCTTTAAGGACCTGTGGGGGTGCTGGCACAGATATATATATTTAGGATTGTTTAAGGACCTGTGGGGGTGCTGGTACAGATATATATATTTAGGATTCTTCAAGGACCTGTGGGGGGGCTGGCACAGATATATATATTTAGGATTCTTCAGGACCTGTGGGGGTGCTGGTACAGATATATATATTTAGGATTGTTTAAGACCTGTGGGGGTGCTGCACAGACTATATATATTTAGGATCTTTAAGGACCTGTGTGGGTGCTGGTACAGAATATATATTTAGGACCCTTTAAGGACCTGTGGGGGTGCTGGTACAGATATATATATTTAGGATGTTTAAGGACCGTGGGGGTGCTGGTACAGATAGATATATTTAGGATTGTTTAAGGACCTGTGGGGGTGCTGGCACAGATATAATATTTAGGATTGTTTAAGGACCTGTGGGGTTGCTGGTACAGATATATATATTTAGGATTGTTAAGGACCTGTGGGGTGCTGGCACAGATATATATATTAGGATTCTTCAAGGCCCTGTGGGGGGGCTGGCACAGATATATATATTTAGGATTCTTCAAGGACCTGTGGGGGTGCTGGTACAGATATATATATTTAGGATTGTTTAAGGACCTGTGGGGGTGCTGGCCACAGACATATATATATTTAGGATCTTTAAGGACCTGTGGGGGTGCTGGCACAGATATATATATTTAGGATTGTTTAAGGACCTGTGGGGGGGCTGGTACAGATATATATATTTAGGATTGTTTAAGGACCTGTGGGGGTGCTGGTACAGATATATATATTTAGGATTGTTTAAGGACCTGTGGGGGTGCTGGCACAGATATATATATTTAGGATTGTTTAAGGACCTGTGGGGGTGCTGGTACAGATATATATATTTAGGATTGTTTAAGGACCTGTGGGGGGGGCTGGCACAGATATATATATTTAGGATTGTTTAAGGACCTGTGGGGTTGCTGGTACAGATATATATATTAGGATTGTTTAAGGACCTGTGGGGGTGCTGGCACAGATATATATATTTAGGATCTTTAAGGACCTGTGGGGGGGGGCTGGCACAGATATATATATTAGGATTGTTTAAGGACCTGTGGGGGGGGCTGGTACAGATATATATTATTTAGGATCTTTAAGGACCTGTGGGGGGGGCTGGCACAGATATATATATTTAGGATTGTTTAAGGACCTGTGGGGGGGCTGGCACAGATATATATATTTAGGATTGTTTAAGGACCTGTGGGGGTGCTGGTACAGATATATATATTTAGGATTCTTCAAGGACCTGTGGGGGGGGCTGGTACAGATATATATATTTAGGATTCTTCAAAGACCTGTGGGGGGGGCTGGTACAGATATATATATTTAGGATTGTTTAAGGACCTGTGGGGGGGCTGGCACAGATATATATATTTAGGATTGTTTAAGGACCTGTGGGGGTGCTGGTACAGATATATATATTTAGGATCTTTAAGGACCTGTGGGGGGCTGGCACAGATATATATATTTAGGATTGTTTAAGGACCTGTGGGGGGGCTGGTACAGATATATATATTTAGGATTGTTTAAGGACCTGTGGGGGGGCTGGTACAGATATATATATTTAGGATTGTTTAAGGACCTGTGGGGGGGCTGGCACAGATATATATATTTAGGATTGTTTAAGGACCTGTGGGGGGGCTGGTACAGATATATATATTTAGGATTCTTCAAGGACCTGTGGGGGTGCTGGCACAGATATATATATTTAGGATTGTTTAAGGACCTGTGGGGGTGCTGGCACAGATATATATATTTAGGATTGTTTAAGGACCTGTGGGGGGGCTGGCACAGATATATATATTTAGGATTGTTTAAGGACCTGTGGGGGTGCTGGTACAGATATATATATTTAGGATTCTTCAAGGACCTGTGGGGGTGCTGGCACAGACATATATATATTTAGGATCTTTAAGGACCTGTGGGGGTGCTGGCACAGATATATATATTTAGGATTGTTTAAGGACCTGTGGGGGTGCTGGCACAGATATATATATTTAGGATCTTTAAGGACCTGTGGGGGTGCTGGCACAGATATATATGTTTAGGATTGTTTAAGGACCTGTGGGGGGGGCTGGCACAGACATATATATATTTAGGATCTTTAAGGACCTGTGGGGGGGGCTGGCACAGATATATATATTTAGGATTGTTTAAGGACCTGTGGGGGGGCTGGTACAGATATATATATTTAGGATTGTTTAAGGACCTGTGGGGGTGCTGGTACAGATATATATATTTAGGATCTTTAAGGACCTGTGGGGGTGCTGGCACAGATATATATATTTAGGATTGTTTAAGGACCTGTGGGGGTGCTGGCACAGATATATATATTTAGGATCTTTAAGGACCTGTGGGGGGGGCTGGCACAGATATATATATTTAGGATTGTTTAAGGACCTGTGGGGGGGCTGGCACAGATATATATATTTAGGATTGTTTAAGGACCTGTGGGGGTGCTGGCACAGATATATATATATTGAATGTAAACGCACCGGTGATCTCCAGACCCTTCTTATACGAGCCGGGATATCCTCCGCTGGCCATGACCACCGTGACGGCCGCGCTGTCCTGCAGCCACTGAACCGGACTCAAGCTCAGCTCCGTCTGCAGCGTCTTCATCAACACCTCGTACAGATCCGACTCCAGCAGCGGCATCAGCACCTGACACACGGACAAGCCCAACAACAGCAGCTGATCACATCCACACCGGAATCAGAGAGTCACTCATCTGATCTCAGGCTGTTCCTCACAAGAGCTGAAACATGTGTATCTATGATATGCATCTTAAACATTAAAACATGTTTTAAACACACACACACACACACACACACACACACACACACACACACACACACACACACACACACACACACACACACACACACACACACACACGGAGCAGTGGACACACACACACACACACTTGGAGCAGTGGACACACACACACACACACTTGGAGCAGTGGACACACTCACACACACACTTGGAGCAGTGGACACACACACACACACACACTTGGAGCAGTGGACACAGACACACACACACACACACACTTGGAGCAGTGGACACACACACACACACACATACACTTGGAGCAGTGGACACACACACACACACACACACACACACACACACACACACACACTTGGAGCAGTGGACACACACACACACACACACACACACACACTTGGAGCAGTGGACACACACACACTTGGAGCAGTGGACACACACACACACACACACACACACACACACACTTGGAGCAGTGGACACAGACACACACACACACACACACACACACACACACACGGAGCAGTGGACACACACACACACCTGGAGCAGTGGACACACACTCACACACACACACTTGGAGCAGTGGACACACACACACCTGGAGCAGTGGACACACACTCACACACACACACTTGGAGCAGTGGACACACACTCACACACACACACTTGGAGCAGTGGACACACACGGACACACACACACTTGGAGCAGTGGACACACACGGACACACACACACACACCTGGAGCAGTGGACACAGACACACACACAGAAAATAATTATAATATTTTTTTTAAAATGTTAAATAATATTTATTGTTTTTATAATTATAATAATTCTTATTAAACCTTTAATATGTATGATTTTAAACTAATTTGTAAACAAACAAAAAAGGAATAAGTTATAGCGATTGCTAGAATATATTTAGATTATATACACATTACAGTACATTGCAAAATATATATATATGAAGAGAATATGTTTAAAATATTGTGTAACAATATACACTACTGTTCAGAAGCTTGGGGTAAATTTTCTTTTTTCTGATTCAAATTAATAAGAAAAGACACATTGTTAGAAAATAATTATATTTTGAATAGATGCTCTTTTATCATCACACTTCCAAAATAATAATAATAACAGGCAGCACAACTGTTTCCAACATTGATAATAAATCAGCATATTATTATGATTTCTGAAGATCATGTGACACTGAAGACTGGAGTAATGATGCTGAAAATACAGATTTGATCACAGAAATAAATTACAGTTTAATATCAAAATCACATAGAAAAAAACTATTTTAAGTCCTAATAATATTTCATATTTTTTCCTGTATTTTCAATTAAATAAATGCAGCCTTGGTGAGCAGAAGAGACTTCTTTAAAAATATTAAAAATATTACCGATACCAAATTATGAACAGCAGTGTATATACATAACAAATTTAAGGTATATAATTATAATAATTGTATTTTCTGATTCCGGTGTGACTTTGCCTCAAGGATCAACATGTCAAAATCAGATCAAACGAATGCTTTCCACAGAACTGGTCTCACCTGACACTCGGGGTCCCCGAAGCGGCAGTTAAACTCCAGGACCTTCGGTCCCTCTGTAGTCAACATCAGCCCCGCGTATAAAACACCTGCAATGACACCCGAGACCAGCGGTGACTGACTGATGATTATAACCATAATAATAATCAGAACACCACGTTCATTTCTCAGAGTTCTCATGTTCTTTTGAAGGAAGGTGTGACTGATCAAATCTACTCGTCAATCACTCACGCCAGCAATCACATAAATGTGTGTCTGTTTCTTACACACACGTACGCACGCACACACACATACAGAGACGCACGCACGCACACTCGGACACACACACACACACAGAGACACACACACACACACACACAGACACACACACACGCACACACACACACACACACACACACACGCACACACACACGCACACACACGCGCGCGCACACACACTAGGGGTCGACCGATTATCGGCGCCGATATTAAGCATTTTACCGATTATCGATATCGGCCATTTTAAAAACAGATTTGCCGATTATTTTTTTATTTTTTTTAATACTATTTACAGGTGACATTATTTATTGGTGAATAAATAATACAGGTGAATTATTTAATGTTTAAATGCACTATTTGGCTCGATGCAGCCTGTCTGAGCTCAACACTCTGTGAGAGTGAGGCGATCTCTCAATCTCTGAGAGCAATCTCCGCCCACCGCTCATCTGATATGATCACGAGTCCGACCAATCAACGCGGAAAACTGAAGGCAGTCTCACACCGAGAGCACATGCTAACTGGAGCTGCCTCAGTGATCACGCATCAGTTGTCTCTCAGCAGCAGACGTTGTTGAAGTTGCAATAAATCACAATCCACTACACTGAAGTTGCAAAACACCTCAATATAACCTATGATGTCCGCGATGCGGAAAATGCGGGCGGAATCGCGGAATGCAGTCATATAATGGAATTTACCGTATAACGCGGAATGTCACGGAATGTGTCGAAGTTTGGATGAATTAATCAAAAGTAGGTCAGTACACTTAAATCGACTCGCGCTATGGACTAGTATCTATAAATATTAAGCCGCAAAAACACTATTTAAATATGAATCCTGCATGTTCTGCATCTTTGTTAATGAATGACACAGACGTGCGGTTTCATTTACTGCACACATACATACTGAAGCGCGTGCTGCTCGCGGTGTTTTCAGCGTCTGCCGTCTCACTAAATGAGGACATAAATACATGAACAACATCCCCAGAACTGCTCGGAGAGTCACTTCATGAGCATTTGACCGTTTCATTTGAGTAAAACGATCGTCATATCATATATACATAGGCTACAGAAACTTAAAAGGTCCTCATGGCAACCTGTCAAAATATAAGTTCGGTTTAGCCGCATATATTACTGTATACGTAATACAACTACAACAATTATTACAACTTTCGTTGAGAATAATCACACAATTCGCTAAATACGTTTACTTTAAGTTTTACAAAATGTTTACAGAATGCTTCTGGGTGATCTCTGTACTTATGTTATTATTAATATTATTAATATTACTGTTTATTTAATGTTGTTGTTATTAACAGTTTTCAGAATTAAAGACATGTTTAAAAGCATTTAAAGAACGTTTTTTTGTCAGAGCTCTTGTTATTATTAATTTTGGCATTAATTTTCATTTTTACACCAGACACGTATA
>QVTF01011201.1:12500-50000 GCA_003573665.1 Oxygymnocypris stewartii | reverse complement strand
AGCCGCGGCACGTTGTAGCAGGAGTCACTGCGCTGATCACGTGATGAGACGCTTTCAGCACGAGCGCTTCTGGTGAAGAGCCTGGTTTATACTCGCCGCATCAGCATGAGCGTGAAGGCAGCGCGCGGCACAAATTATGCAAATATTGAGGACATGATAGCGGACGAAGGATTTAGTTTTCACGCTAAAGTAAAGTAAAAGTAAATCGTGACAGATGTATCATTCAACTTTTTCCTATGGTCTAGAGTAAAAAAAACAAAAAACAATCGCTACACATCGCAATATCGAATCGCAATACTTGTATTGAATCGAAATTCTAAAAATACATTAAAAAAACGCTATACATATCGTATCGGCACCCAAGTATCGTAATAGTATCGAATCGGGAGGTAGATGCATCATCCCTAATATTTAGTGCATGTTGCTGCCGTTTACCCTCGGATGTATCTGCAGGCGTCCTGTGGGTCGGTGATATATCGAATCGCAATACTTGTATTGAATCGAAATTCTAAAAATACGTAATAAAAAAAAAACGCTTTACATATCGTATCGGCACCCAAGTATTGTATCGGCACCCAAGTATCGTATCGGCACCCTAGTATCGTTTCGGCACCCTAGTATCGTTTCGGCACCCAAGTATCGTATCGGCACCCTAGTATCGTATCGGCACCAAGTATCGTACCGGCACCCAAGTATCGTGATAGTATTGAATCGGGAGGTAGATGTATCGTCCCTAATATTTAGTGCATGTTGCTGGCGTCTACCCTCGGATGTATCTGCAGGCGTCCTGTGGGTCGGTGAAGGAGCTCCAGCGCGCCGTGGGAATGTTGTGACGGTCCATGAAGGATTTGGAGAAACTCTTGCTGGCCTCCAGCTGCGCCGCCTTCGCCGACGGGCCGAAACACAAGACTCCAGCGGCCATCAGGTCATCTACTACACCTGAGAGACGGTCAGCACAGACTCGGTCAGCAGCAAAACTCTTCTGCTTAAAGCTCACGCTTGTGCTCAAACATCTGCACAAGACTACATACTGTATATACAACTAAATACACACACATCATCTATTAGCAAACATTATCTAAATCAACATTTAGATGTTTTCACTAGATAGCTATACAGTTATAGTTATTATACAACTTATAACCAACTAAACCAACATTTAAAAATAGAAAAATATATAATATTATTAAATAACTTTATAATAAAATGTTTTAAATATTTTATTATAAAGTTATTTATTAATATTATATATAGTATTGTTTTTAAAAGTACATTTTTTATATTTAATTTGATTCTATTACTTCAAATTTGTTTTATTGTTATGAGTTTGTTAATATTGTTACTTATATTAAATACAATTTAAATATGTTTTATTATTATTATTATAATATCATTAGTGTAGAAACTATAACTAAATCAATATTTAGCAGATATTTTCACAACATATTACTTACAAAGGGGCCACAGGATGACTTTAATGTATTTAAATTAATATTAATATATTAAAATAATCAAACTCTACTCGTAAATTTGATGTAAACTGAAAGGGGTAATATTTTATTTCCTCTCAGCATGTCAAATTGCAAATTGTTTATCAGACATTAGCACACAAATATGATCAGTTTATCTCTGATAATATGAAAAACTAAATGCAATATGTCACAAAGACAGTCTTTCATCATCTATTTGTGATCGTTAAGCCACTTTTCCCTGTTCTTTATCTATCAGTGTGATCAGTTTTATGCATTTATTCACTTTGTAACACCATGTCAGCATCAAGGCTATTTTTATGGCGCTCTCTGAATAAATTATACAAGGTGTAGAATTAACAAAAAGGTATTTCAGATGTACACTAGACTTATAAAAATACATTCAGGTGATACTTTTGTAAATAAACCGTTGTCTATTTACATTAAAAATAGTACAATCCAATCAAATATGTTTGATAGTCATCAGTATGATAATAAAGTGTGTCTCACCAGCAGCCAGAGGAACTTCTGGACCAACAACCACGAGCCCCACGTTATGATCCTTACAATACTGGGATAAAATCGCATGATTGTTCACAGACACCTCTGGAAAAAGATAAAATATTATAACACCATGCACACACGAAGCCTGACTGTGCATTTTTAAATGCATACTGTTCACGTATTTGTATTGGTAAGAGAAGTGACTAGCGCTCTGACCGGAGTTGGAGATCTTCCCGTTGTTGGCGGTTCCTGCGTTACCTGGAGCCACGAGCACCTGCTGAACGTGCGGCGACTGCGCTAACTTCCACGCTAGCGCATGTTCCCGTCCGCCGCCGCCGATGACCAGCACGCGCTCCGCCATCACGTCTGCAGGACAAGCGCTGGCGTCACAACTGACACTTCAAGATAAACACTGCACGCTTAGCATCTCATGCTAACGTGAAATATAGGCCACGATTAAGACTAATTATATAGTTGTAGTGTGGAAAAAAATTATCCATCCCAATAAATAAACTAATAAACTAGAAAGTAAATATTTTTTTGTTGTTTAAACAAACAAATTTTATTAAATTATAACAAGATATGTACATTTTCTGAAGTAAATGCGAGTGGAAGGTAGTAGTGTGTTCTTCTGGGTGGTTACTAGTGCATTGTATTTGGTTGCTAGGGTCAGGGTGTTGACAGCCGATGCTATGGTGTTGCTAGGGCATTGCTATGTGGTTGCTAGGCAGTTGATAGAGTATTCTGGGTGGTTACCAGTGCATTGTATTTGGTTGCTAGGGTCAGGGTGTTGACACCCGATGCTAGGGTGTTGCTAGGTAGTTGCTAGGGCATTGCTATGTGGTTGCTAGAGTATTCTGGGTGGTTACTAGTGCATTGTATTTGGTTGCTAGGGTCAGGGTGTTGACAGCCGATGCTAGGGTGTTGCTAGGGCGTTGCTATGTGGTTGCTAGAGTATTCTGGGTGGTTACTAGAAGATTGTATTTGATTGATAGGGTGTTACTAGACTGTAGCACAAGTGTTGCCAGAGCATTGCTATGTGGTTTCTAGGCAGTTTTGAGAAGTTGCTAGAGTGTTCCTAGGCAGTTGCTAGGTCACTGCTTTGTGATTACCAGGCAGTTTTGGGTAGTTGCTAGGTTGTTCTGGATGATTACTAGGGCATTGTATTTATTTGATAGGGTGTTTGCAGGCAATTGCTAGCATTTAGTTGCTAGGGTATTGCTATGAGGTTGCTAGGCAGTTGCTAGAGTATTCTGGGTGGTTACTAGGCCATTGTATTTGGTTGCTAGGGTGTTCACAGGCAGTTGCTAGGGTGTTGCTAGGCAGTGGTAAGAGTGTTGCTAGGCAGTTACTATAGTAAATGGTTGCTAGAGCATTGCTACTGTTTGTGGTTGCTAGGGTGTTCCTAGGCAGTTGCCACAGCATTGCTTTGTGGTTGTTAGGCAGTTTATATGGTGTTCTGTGTGGCTGCAAGGGCATTGTTATCTGGTTGCTAGGCAGTTTCTGTGGTGTTCTGGGTGGTTGCTAGGGTTAATTTTTAGCCATTAAATAATATTAGATACACATACAGATGTTATTAATAATGTAGAAATCAAAAAGAAGATTAATAAATGCTTCAGGGATATTTGTAATTGTTAGTTCATGTTAACTAATGGAGTTAACTAATGTAAAAATGACCTTACTTTAAAATTAATTTAAATAAAAAAACACTTCTGCATGTTTCAGTAGAGCTAAGCGTCTGTTAACGGTCCAAGCAGACGTGTTTATTGACCAATAGCGATAATCTCTGATATATTAGCCTCTGTCTCGACACAAAATGTCACTATCTGCATTTCTGCATACTAAATAGTTTTATTATAATTGGCTGAAGTGTTTGACCTATAGGATGCAGCGATGCAAGTTTGATCTCATCTATTACCACTGACCTTTCAGTGCTGCTGTAAGACATTAAATCCCAACACACATAAACGTCCAGCAGCATCAAGCAGCACATCCATTAACAACGACACCGAAATCCTGGTGCATGTGCTCAATGCATTACATTTGCATGAAAATAGCATTCATTGACTTTGAAAAAACATACAGAAACATTGAAACAACAAGCATATGTGCAAAAAAAAACAAAAACAAAAACATGGTGCATGTACACAAACCACTGCATTTAATTTGCATGAAAAATAGCATTAATTGACTTACAGAAACATACATAATTAGTTAGCATTAAAAAACATACAGAAACATTGAAACACCAAGCATATGAAGTGCAAACAAAAAACATGGTGCATGTACACAAACCATTGCATTTAATTTGCATGGGAAATTCCATCAGTTAAGCAAGACTGATAATCAACCGAGATTGTTTGAGTTGAACTTTCCCTTCAAAACCCACTGACAGGATTCCTCAGGTTGACTAACAGTGGATGCTCTGATAACTGATGATAAACTCAATCAAACACACTGAGCAAACACACAATCACATTCAGTCAGAATGTTAACTAGTAGCACATGAGTGACCCACATCACGAGATTCAGGGTTTGCTGCTCATCTACTTCTACTGTGAAAGTATTGTGAAAGTGCATCGTCTGAACAGCAACATATATATGCATGCATAATAATGCATTAGATATCTATAATCACGTTCTGAAATGCCTGAGTGTTAGCAATTAACATGCACGAACATGAGATTTTCAGGCAAAACTTTATAAAATAAATACTGTGGTTGTACTATAGTACTTTGATATGGTTGTAAGATTCAGATTTGCATGCTAAGGAAAGGTATTATCAAAGTGCGCGTGCCATAATATTATAAACAATCCAAAACTACTACTTCAATAGTATTGGGCACACAAACACACTACTTCAAAAACCTGTGAACAACCGTGGTAAAGAGTGCACAACTGCACAATACAGCATGCAAACATTCTGAGCAGAAATAAAGATGCAACAGTTAAGACAATGAGTAAGTTTGATTAACTTCATGGGAATTACCCTTCAAGTCTGTCATGCATCTAGTTACGTGTGATTGACCATGCATTAGTTGTTTCTACAGGTGTAATTGCGGACTTACATGATTTCTGATGAACAGTGGGCTACAGTCGGGTCCTTTGGTGTTCTGGTCGTGAATGAGTGATGGACAGAAGACTAGCAGCGTGTGTTTTGCACCACAAACCACGTGCACTGCCCGCTACGTGTTCGATTCGCAAAATGATTCATTCGTTTGAATCGGTTCGTTTTTAATGTTTTAGTTAAATCGAATCTAAAAATAAAGTGGGATCATAAAACAAGCATTGTGTAAATCAATATGTTTACTTTAAACAAAAACATAGTGATAAACAGCAGTATTTAATAAATATTCGAACTGAAGCGAACAGTTCAAATGAATCGATTCGCTTGAAGTGAATCGGACTTCATGACGAGAACACGTTATACAAAAAGGGAATTTAATGAAAATTAATAGGAAACCAGTTAAGGAATTGTTAATTAAATGTATAATTTAGAGGTTGTGAGCTTAAGCTTTTTATATACTCTTCAAGTTTCTGTTTGAAGACTCACTTTCATCAACTTCCTGTCATGGGTCGTGGAGAATTATGGGAAATGTGGTTTATTATAGTCTCAGAATACTTGAGTAGTTTCCTACTGACATGTTTAATCATAATCAATACTTAAGGATTAATGGGGACAAGACAATACCAAAAACTAGATCTTTAGAGAACATAGTTCCCAATATGACTATGATTTATTCAGCATTTTAAAAAGTCCAATACATTTTCCAAAAATGTCCATTAAGTGTCCGATAGCAAGACATTATTCCAGTACATACAGGTTTATGATAAAGATAATCCAATATATAATAGAAATGAACCATAAGAATCAATTTCCTCTGGGATTTAATTTGATTCAAAGAAGATTCCCATTTGATTCAATTAGCAATATTGACTTAAAATGCACGAATACTGTACTTAATTAAATTGTAAATATGTACATATGCTTAAGTATACGGTCTTTAACATGTAAAAGTCCAAACATATTTATAGCTTCAGGAGGAATAAGAGATAAAGACTTTACTATACTTCAATAGTATTGCTTATTATTGTAATAGTTAATCCTGTAAGTGTACTTAAATCAAAAACAGTGATGAACGGTAGTATTTCACAAATATTTCATTTGAGATGATTAACAGAAGCGAACGATTCGCTTGAAATGAATCAGAATTATTGACACTATGCTTCACAAACACTAAAAATGGTTTGCAATTGTTTTACCTTGTTTACAATTCAGGTATCACATTATTCAAACGTTCCCTCTTAATAAACGTTTTTGCTTTTTATTTGATAAACACGATGCGGTCAACCGTTAAACTCTCAAAGGACCCAAAACGACAACATCTATTTAAAATCCCACGAATAAAAACAGACATAAATATTGATCCGATGTCAAGAATAACTTAATTAAGCGCCGATTTGATGCTGTGAAATCAGAGCAGAGGCAGATCTGAGCTGCTGAGAAGCTCTTGAGCAACATCCGAGTCTCTGAGAGCGAAGAAAGTGACTCCGGAGCTGTACGCCGCGGGAATCACGAGATGCATCATCTTCGGATGCTCTTCGTCTTTCTGCTCTTCCTCGCTGATCATCTGCATGACCTGATCTATAAACGAAAGAAGCTCACGGTCAGCTCACTGTGTTTAGCTGAAGCATTACATTAAGTTATTAAATTAACAGAGGGTCTCTTAAAGGGACAGTTCACCCCCCAAAAAAATTCTGTCATTAGTTGCTCACCTTCATGTCGTTACAAACCAGTAAGACCTTCATCATCTTTTTTGATGAAACCCGAGAGCTTAATGACCCTCCATACACAGCAAGGATCCTTACACGATCAAGGCTCAGAAACATAGCAAGGACATCGTTAAAATACTCCACGTGACATCAGTAATTCAACCCTAATTAGGCTGTTAGTGTCTTAGTGTGTGTGTCTATATGTGTGTGTGCGCGTGTGTGTGCGTGAGTGAGTGAGTTTGAGTGTGTGTCTATATGTGTATGTGTGTGTGAGTGAGTGTGTGTGCGCGTGTGTGTGCGTGAGTGAGTGAGTGAGTGTGAGTGCGTGTCTATATGTGTATGTGTGAGTGAGTGAGTGCGTGTCTATATGTGTATGTGTGAGTGAGTGAGTGAGTGAGTGAGTGTGTGTGTGTGTGTGTGTAAGTGAGTGTGAGTGCGCGTGTGTGTGCGTGAGTGAGTGAGTGAGTGTGAGTGTGTCTATATGTGTATGTGTGAGTGAGTGAGTGTGTGTGTGTGTGTGTGTGTGTGTGTGTGTGAGTGAGTGTGAGTGCGCGTGTGTGTGCGTGAGTGAGTGAGTGTGTCTATATGTGTATGTGTGAGTGAGTGAGTGAGTGAGTGTGTGTGTGTGTGTCTATGTGTGTGTGTGTGTGTGTGTGTGTCTATATGTGTGTGTGCGAGCGTGTCTATGTGTGTGTGCGAGCGAGTGAGTGTGTGTGTGTGTGTGTGAGTGAGTGTGAGTGAGTGAGTGAGTGAGTGTGTCTATGTGTGTGTGAGTGTGCGTATATATGTGTGTGTGTCTATATCTGTGTGTGTGTGTGCGCGTCTATATGTGTGTGTGTGTGTGTGTGAGTGAGTGAGTGTGTGTGTGTGTCTATTTGTGTGTGTGTGAGCGTGTCTATATGTGTGTGTGCGAGCGAGCGAGTGTGTGTGTGTGTGTGTGTGTGAGTGAGTGAGTGTGTGTCTATGTGTGTGTGTGTGTGTGTGTGTGTGTGTGTGTGTGTGTGTGTGAGTGTGTCTATATGTGTGTGTGTGTGAGTGTGCGTGTGTATATATATATATGTGTGTGTGTGTGTGTGTGTGTGTGTGTGTGTATATATGTGTGTGTGTCTATATGTGTCTGTGTCTGTATGTGTGTGTGTGCGCGTCTATATGTGTGTGTGTGTGTGTGAGTGTGTGTATATATATATATGTGTATATTTGTGTGTATATGTGTGTGTGTGTGTGTGTTATAGCATCAGTGGTTTTACGAAGCTACGAGAATACTTTTTGTGCACGAAGAAAACAAAAATAACGACTTTATTCTACTGTTTGTCCACGACCCCCTATAGACGGTTTGATCGTTAACCGAAGGTAACGTCCGGTCTGTGTTTGTGTATCGGGCTGTTAGTGTCTCCGGCTACAGTTAAAGTGATTAGTAATTAAGTTAAGCTCAGGTTGTTGTGTTATGGGATGTGTTTCACATACATACATTTATTTGTGGCGACCCGCCACAATATCAACACTTTTCCAAAAGGCGTTGTTGAATAAACATGAGCACATAATGCACGTTTAAATATCAAAACGTGATATATCACTGTATTTCTGAAGGAACACTGTCTTGATGTCATTGCATGTTATATGTCTGATAAAGCAGTGTTAGTAAGCTCAGTTTACAGCCGTTACCGGGCGCAAAACTCTAACGTTAACGTTATTTCTCCCGCTTTTAAGCGTCTCCTGCTGGTGGAGAGTGAATTAGCATTTTTAATAAGTCTGTCTAAGTAGTTATCGCTGCATCTCAGTCCGTCTGATTTACGAAGCAAACATATTTAGCTCGTTATAAAAACATAATCTACTCCAGAGGGACTTAGCTGTTGTTATTGATTATATTTGGACGTGTACCGGAAGATAAGTTAGGGCCACAAACACGCACAGTAACGTTTGTTTATATTGTTGCCGTTGAAACCGTCTATAACGCCATTTCAGAGAGTATCACATACGTAAACAACATTTGCAAACACAACGTATGTACGCGGATACGTTATTTACATTCAGATCAAAGCATAAACAACGTAAATAACGTATCCGCGTCTTTGCGCACAAAAATATTTTCGCAGCTTCGTAAAATTACGGTTGAACGTGGATAATTTTAACGATGTCTTTGCTACGTTTCTGAGCCTTGATCGTGTAAAGGCCCGATCACACAAAGGACGATAAGTATAAAGATAACAATAAAGATATAGTTCTAAAATGCGTTCTCAATATTAGAGAATAGCAGAGTCCACACCACAACTATAACGATAAAGGGACAGAAAAACGATATCGCTGGAATCCCTTTCAGAACGATTTTTTCCAGCTGATGAACGATACAAACACTGACATCCAATCAGAATCCTTCCTGCTATAACGAGCTGGAGAATTTAAAGCGGCAGACACGCGTGCGCTTAGAATAAACAGACGATATCGTTCTTGGTGTGAACGGGCCTTAAAGTCCGAGTGAACCGGAAGTTTGCGACCGTATTTACTTCTGAGAGAAACAGAATATCGATTGAGGAAAATAGAGGGCGTGGCTTGTTTTTTCTACTGCGATTGATTGGATGTAGTAAAGTAGGCGTTTCATTCAGAAATGAACACTGGCAGTTGGAGGGGGGCGTGGTTAATGATGATGTCACGCTCGTGCACGAACCGTCAAACTGATGTCATTAGAGAAGGCGCAGCGTTTTAAAGGGGGGGGGGAGCAGTTTCAGGTTTAGATCAAAGATTATGAAGGCAAATTAATTGTTTTTGTGGATTGACTTGCATGAATGAATTGTTCAACACGAAAATATAAATGTGCACTAACAAAATAAATAGTACATTTTGATTTCACGCGGACTTTAAGGATCCTTTCCATCTGTGGGAGGGACTATGGAAGCCTGTTTCCACCACAAAAAAAATAAATAAAGGTTATTGTGACTTTTTATCTCACAATTCTGACTTTTTCACAGAATTGTAATATATAAACTTGCAATTGCGAGTTATAAAGTCATAATAGTGAGAACATAGTCTTTTTTTCCCCTTCAAAATTGGACTTTATAACTCGCAATTGTGAGTTTATATCTTATAATTCTGTGAAAAAGTCAGAATTGTGAGATAAAAAGTCGCAATAACCTTTTTTTATTTATTATTATTCAGTGGCAGAAATGGGCTTCCATAAGGGACCGAGAGCTCTCGGAAATCATCAAAAATATCTTAAATCCGAGTATCCACAAAAGCGTTTTTTCAGGCGCTCTGCTGAAAACGCTTAGCTGTGAACGCTTAAGAGCGCAGCGTTTTTTTCCCGTTTAGACGCAGCGGTTGCTTCGATACGGAATAACTGAAGTATTATAAGTACGTTTGCCATTAGCTGAAGTAATGGCAAACATTATATAAAGACAAGAGACAAGCAATATTAACTTGCTGTTCAGCAGTAGTACAGTCGGTAGTCCCGCCCCTCCTCCCCTCTGATTGGTTGGCTGACTAGAAAGTGACAGTGATGAGTGCAGCGTTTTATCCAAAGTTGAACGTTCTTCAACTCTCGGCACCGAGAAAAAAACGTCCGAACGCTCAGCGCGGAAAAACTGCTCTGCATGTTAAAAAACATGGCGCTCCCATTTAGAACAACTGAAAAAATACGCCAGCCTCTGGATAAACGCTTTGGTGGACACGCGGCCTAATTTGTGTTCTGAAGATGAACGAAGGTTGGTAACGACATGAGGGTGTGTAATTAATGACAGAATTTTCAGTTTTGGGTGAACTCTCCCTTGAAAGACTGTCTCACCCTCCACGTTTAATGCTTTCCAGCGCAGGTCGGGATGCTGATGTGAGATCTGTGATAGATGAGCGTCCGGCGTCAGTCTCTTCAGAACGTCTTCACGGCGAACGAGCAGCACAGACTCGCTGCACAGACGCTTCTGGACCTCCTCTTCACTCACTGAGGAGAAAACAACAAGCTTAGCATCCAAGAATAAACAAGAAATCCCATTCACTGTGTGTGTGTGTGTGTGTGTGTGTGTGTGTGTGTGTCTCTCTCTGTGTGTGTGTGTGTGTGTGTGTGTGTGTGTGTCTCTGTGTGTGTGTGTGTCTCTCTGTGTGTGTGTGTGTGTGTGTGTGTCTATATATGTGTGTGTGAGTGAGTGAGCGATCGAGCATGCGTGCGTGTGTATCTATATGTGTGTGTGTGTGTGTGAGTGAGTTAGTGAGTGTGTGTGAGTGTGTGTGTGTGTGTGTGTTAGTGAGAGAGTGAGTGAGTGAGTGAGTGAGTGAGTGTGTGTGTGTGAGTGAGTGAGTGAGTGAGTGAGTGTGTGTGTGTGTGTGAGTGAGTGCGTGCGTGAGGTGTGTGTGTGTGTGTGTGTGAGTGCAGTGAGTGCGTGACGTGCGTGTGTGTGTGTGTGTGTGCGTGAGTGAGTGCGTGAGTGTGAGTGTGTGTGTGTGTGTGTGGTGTGAGTGAGTGCGTGAGTGTGTGAGTGAGGTGTGTGTGTGTGTGTGTGTGTGTGTGTGTGTGAGTGAGTGAGAGTGAGTGTGTGAGTGAGTGAGTGAGGTGTGTGTGTGTGTGTGTGTGTGTGTGTGTGTGTGTGTGTGTGTGTGTGTGTGTGTGTGTGTGTGTGTGTGTGTGTGTGTGAGTGAGTGAGTGAGAGTGAGTGTGTGTGTGTGTGTGTGTGTGAGTGAGTGCGTGAGTGAGTGAGTGTGTCTGTCTATATCAATGGTGCTATAATAGTACAGTATATACAATTTTTAATTATTATAGAAGTAGCTTTTATTTGAGTATTTTCAGTTTTCTTTTAATTGTAGTTAATTATTTAGTAATTTTATGTGCTTTTTCATTTTACTTTTTGGTGTTTTTAAATATTACTTAGGGTAATTTTTTTATATATTACTTTAAATATTGATTGATTTTATAAAAAAAAAAATATATTCTCAGTTGGTAAAATTAGTGCTTCAACTTCAACTGTTGTCATGGCAACATTTCTAATTTTATGTTAAATGTAAGTTTTTCCTGTAATATTTATATTTCAAGTAACATCTTTTAATTATTTTATAATGTACTATATAAATATGCACACTACATATATATATATATATATTTTTTTTTTAAATAACTAATATATGTATTAAAAATAACTATTAACAATATATAGCACTGCCATGAATATATTCACTCGTTGTTTAAAAAAAAATCTAACAATTAAATCTAACACTTAAGTTATTTAAGCTAATTAATAAAGATGTTTAAAAGGTGACAAATAAGACCATTTAAAAGATAATATGTATATATATAAGAGTTTTAAAATTTAAGATATTTTTCTGTTGACACTTTAAAAAATTGATGTTTTTATTAATATTTTGCATTAGTTTTTATTTTTATATTTTCTGTGTTCAATTTATTTTATGGTTAAAGTTTTTGTTTTTCTGGTTATTTTATTCGTTTTTAAATGTCTACATGGCTTAAAAAAAGATAAAAAGATTAGAAAAGCTAGTGTTATTTTATAATTATTTTAAGAAAACAAGCAGTTTGTAAATAAAAAAATGTATTCTATTTTTTTGTAAGGAATAGAATAAAGTTAGAGGGATAAATAAAGATGGAATGAACTTTTATTAGTACTTCAGTTTTAGTTATTTTAGAACATCACGTTAAACTAAATGAAAACGAGAACTGTTGTCTTGACAACTAGCTGAAATAAAATGGGTTTTCGATTTGTTTCTCATTATGATGAGCCTGGGACGCACCCACGTCCAGCGGGTTGGTCATGAACACAGCCCCGGGTGCGACTCCGAAGATGAGCTGGTGATGCCAGGCGTCGGGGATCTCCTCTCCGTCAGGAACGGCCCGCTGCATGTTCATCGTGGCGACGGGAACGGCTCCGCGCCGAATCCAGCGCGCCAACCACGGCACCAGCTTCACCCTCCGCCGCGGATACAGGCCGAAGAACCGGCCCACCACACGGCCCCCGCTGGCCTGCTGGGCCCCGGAGACCAGCTGCAGGTGTGTGGCCCCTGGAGGAGCACAAGAGCGCTGGTTAGAGCGGCGGCTGACGAACGGGGGACGAAAGATCATAATTACACTACATTTGAAATAATCAATACATTTATTATATTGTATTTTAAAATCGAAAATGTAATAATTTAAATATTAATAAAATTAATTTAAAAAAAGCTAATTTTATTTTTACTAAAATAACAAATTAATAAAATGTAAATTAACGAATTGAAATAAAACAGAAATAGCGTTAAGTATTATTACAGTCTTTATTATTGAAGTACCTAAGTAGCAACTTTATTTTTAATATATATTACTTGGGTTTGATTTTGTTTTTAAATATTACTTTAAATATTTTTTTTCAGTTGGTAAATTTAGTGCTTTAACTTCAACTCTGTTGCCACAGAAACATTTCTAATTTTGTGTTAAGTTAAAATTTTCCATGTAACATTCATTTTATTTCAGCTTGATTTCAAGTGACATTCTTTATATTCAATTATGTTATATATAATGTGATAATAAATAATATTATTTATTATAATAAATACATTTTTATTGTATCATATATATATGGGAAATTTAAGCAAATTAAATGTTACTAAAATACAAATGTATATAATTTAAATAAATAAATAAAAGGTCTACAGCACAATTAATTGACTGGCATGAGATAAGTTTATAGTCTGTTGCAGTGTGTTTCACAGCGAAGCACAGCACTGTTACTCGCGTGCAGATTATAACTCAGTGTTTTCAGTATTTGGGTTCACAGTAAATGTGTTTCTCACACTATCTCTGCATGAGTTTAGTGTGCATTGTGGTCAATCCCCGGTAATGTCCCGGTTATCTTGATGGATCTAACGATTATCTTCTCAGATCGTCCTGTGGTGTGAGGTGTGTTAAGAGTGACTGAATCCGCTCGGAAGAATGTCAAAGGCGCCCGATCGCGAATCAGAAATACTCAACATGTTCAGAAATATCCTGCTGTGTGTGTGTGTGTGTGTGTGTGTGTGTGTGAGAGAGAGAGTGGGTGTGTGTGAGAGAGAGAGAGAGAGAGTGTGTGTGTGTGTGTGTGTGTGTGTGTGTGTGTGTGCGTGTGAGAGAGAGAGTGTGTGTGTGGGTGTGAGAGTGTGTGTGTGTGTGTGAGAGTGTGAGAGAGTGTGTGTGTGAGAGTGTGAGAGTGTGTGTGTGTGTGTGTGTGTGTGTGTGAGAGAGAGAGTGTGTGTGTGGGTGTGTGTGTGAGAGAGAGTGTGTGTGTGGGTGTGAGAGTGTGTGTGTGTGTGAGAGTGTGAGAGAGTGTGTGTGTGAGAGTGTGAGAGTGTGTGTGTGTGTGTGTGTGTGTGTGTGAGAGAGAGTGTGTGTGTGTGTGAGTGTGTGTGTGGGGGGGGATCCTATAAGATCTTATAAGATTTTAACAATCTTTTAGTGTGTACCCAGCATTAGCCATCTTCAAGAAACGTCTAAAACACATCTCGTCCATCTTTATTTGACCCTCTAACTCTAGCAAACTCTATTCTAATTCTATTCTTTAAAAAAGAATTGCCCATTTTAGAATTTGCACCTAATTAATTTACTAACTGCTTGTTTTTCTTTAAAAACTAGAAAGTGTTTTATATTCTCTATCTTCTTTTTGTATTATATTTGTTTTCTTTTTATTTATTATCCAATTAACAAAAGCAAAAAAAGGCCTCTAACACTAGCTTGCTTTATTCTATTTCTATTCTATCTGTTTTCTTTTTATTTATTATATAAACTTTGCTACGTTAGACTGACTGAGACTTGTTATAGCGCTTGCATATCATTGCTCTTTTGTTGATTTTGATCGCTTATTGTCCTCAATTGTAAGTCGCTTTGGATGAAAGTGTCTGCTAAATGACTAAATGTAATAAAGTGAATTGCACAAATAACTGCAATTGCAGGTTTTCAAACAGAGATGGCGACAAAGAGGCAAAACTTCCGGACTGCAGCTGTAAGTAAATATGTAACGACTGTACCGGCCTCGCTGCGGGAGAGCAGGTAATCGTCCAGCGGCGCCTCGTTCCTCCTCAGACTCGTCCTGACGCAGTGATCGACCGTCTCTGGAGTCACCGTGATGCCCAGCGCCTGCAGAACGTCCACCACCGCTGTGGCTCCGCACGCCGAGGCCCCGATCTGCAGCGTCTGCCTCTGAACGGCCTCCTGGATGCTCCACAGCATGGCCGTGTGGTTCTGGGGCTCCTCAGCTTCGGCTCCGGATCCCATCGCCTCCATCTCTTCTGGATGCTGACGTGCTGGAAAACACACACAGAGGAGATGCATTTATAAGTGTAGTGATTAGCCACGCCCCTCTTTACAAAGCCCCACCCACAAACACATGCAAACATACCAATACAAGAAAAATTACCCTGGAGCACAGAAGCAGTCATAAGCAACACAGGTGTATTTGTAGCAATAGCCAACAATGCATTGTATGGGTCAAAATTATACATTTTTCTTGTATGCCAAAAATCATTAGGATATTAAGATCATGTTCCATGAAGATATTATGTAAATCTCCTATCATAAATATATCAAAACTTCATTTTTGATTAGATGCATTGCTAAGAACTTCATTTGAACAACTTTAAATATGTTTTTGCACCCTCAGATTCCAGATTTTAAAATATTGTCCTATCATAACACACCATACATCCATGGAAATATTATTTATTCAGCTTCAGATAATGCATAAAATGGCACTTTAGCATGGTAAACAATGGTTATTGAAGCACTTTACCATGATAAACAATGCTTCTTGTATGACTTTACCATGGTAAATAATGGTTCCTGTAGCACTTTACCATGGTAAACAAGGCTTCTTGTAGCAATTTACCATGGTAAACGAGGCTTCTTGTAGCACTTTACCATGGTAAAATCCCTGACAGCGAGATGTTAGCGTATTCTGGAGAACATAAATCACGTCAAGGCTGCAGGTCCCGTTACTCCACTCATTCATTACAACGAGAGCATTAGTTTACATTCATCGCGACGCGAGCTCAGTATCGACGGGCTGTTATGGCGCAGATCGCAGCTAATAAGATATACTGAGTTAGCTTCGCCAACACAACAGGGATAAAACGTCAAAATGACACATCTGGTTCGATACAAACCCCTTCACCGAGAGAAACTCGACAGAGGAACACAATCCTTCACACATCTTCCATTCGCCTCTTGACCGTTTGTTTTTATTCCTCGATTAGCTCTCGTGACTCCACTGCTGTGTTCTGATTGGCTGGTTGAACTAATCTACTGTGTTCTGATTGGCTGGTTGAACTAGTCTACTGTGTTCTGATTGGCTGGTTGAACTCAGCTACTGTGTTGTGATTGTGATTGTAATAAATAAATACATATATATATATATTATAATCTCATTATTGTACATACAAACATTTAAATTAATTTCAATATAATTTCATTAATTTTACGTTCAACCCAGCTGAGAACCAAAGAACCTTCTCAGAATATTTTCGGTTATGAATAAACGTTCTTCTGGCAACGTTAATTTAACGTTCGTTCGAAGTTTTTATATTTTATTGAACATATTGAACAAAAATAAATCTACAATTGCAATAATGAATGCCAATAAACAAGTATTAAGCAAAGCACGTACCAGGCAAACAGACACAAAATACCAATAAATAACATATATTCTGGAAGAAAACAGTAGTTTAAGTTGGCCTATGGGTCTTTTCATTTCTCTTCAAACAAATCAAGTGCTCTTATTATTCTAACACGATTATAGGCGGAATAGGCAAATGCTAGTGGCGCCGGCGATCCATAAAATGTAAATGTAAAATGTTACACAAAAAGCGATCGTCCCACAAAACCAACTATTTTATTGCTCTCCTCAGTTCGACGCATGATCTTCTTCCTCACAGCCTACATCAGATCACTTATCCGATTGTAAAAGATGTTCACTTATAAATGATCACTGTGTCAAAAAGACCCAAGCCCTCTGGTGCCCAGGGAAAAAAATTAAATGAGAGAAGAATAAAAATGGGACAAACACCGTGTCTTTAGAGACCCGCTGCAATAGCAAAAGAACAAAAAAACATTTTAAGGACAATTACAGAAGAATAAAATCAAGCAGATTTCGTTACCTTTTGAAACTTGGAAGGGTTCGATGTTTTTACCATCGCTGTCATCATCAGAGCATATTTCCACTGGTCATATTCACCATCTACCATATTCTCAAAACGATAATTCTCAATAACTTCAAATATTTGGGTCACTGGCTTGTTATTCACCACATCCAGCATCAAATGACAATGATATTTATGTTTCACTGCGTACAGTAATTGCTCTGCAGTAAAGCCATTCAAACCAGTTCAATTTTTTCTGATGATTTTCCATTATTTTCCATAATTTTGAGTGAAACATCATGTCGTCGTTGTGTATCAGACCGTGCCACCTCGAGGAATAAGTCATCAGATATGAAGGAATATAGCTGCCAGGAAAATATATTTACTCATTAACATACCTCGTGTCTCTAGCGCACTTAAAAAAATATATAATACAAAAATATGTTTTTTATCAGAAAACAGGAATTATTGTTTATATATTTTTTTCTTGTTATATTGTTTATAATGCATGTATTGAGGAATAGCCAACTGAGAAAGTTGATGTGTAACTTTATAAACTGAAGGATGGAGAAGGTGTAATGATCTCCCGGTTGGCTAAAGACATGGATGTGCATTTAAGGGCTCTAGATGAGGTAAAAGTGTGTGAACTATGTTAGCCTAGTCTAGAAAGCCTATAGAATAAAAGTTTAAAATAGGATAATAACAATATCTGGGACTTCCCGAGATCCAAGATTTTGTAACATAAGTGTAATTTTTTGAGTAACATGTTTTAATCATATTTTTACACTACAGTTGTGTAGTTTTGAGGGATTTGTTGTATTTTCTATTTGAATTAGCAAATGTAGTAATGCTTGTATAGGCCTATAATGGGGCTTATACATCTTTAAAGTGAATTATACATTAGTTTAATGTTTCTCAGTATGCTATAATTCACGGTGAACACATTAGAACGGGCTACTAGAACATCTACTGGAAATACAACACTTTTAACATGTACAGTATGTAGAAGATTAAACAGTAGCCTACTGTAATAACTGCTAATACAGTTTACAGGAATAACAGATATCATTATTCTTAATGTTTAATTCTGTTTCATTTATAAAGGGACTTTTAGCCAGCACCTATATTTTTATAGTGTCACTGGAAACAATTTAAAATAAGGGTAATTGTCAATGACTAATACTAAAAAAAAAAAAAAATACTGCTACAAATGTATTGTTCATTGTTAGTTCATATTCACTAATGTGAGGCAAAATCTTGCCTAGGGCCCTGATTATAGACCCCTTCACGGTATACGTCACAGAAAAATTCGAAGTTCGCAGTGCGCATGTCGGGGTCAGAAAGTTAATTCCATCCCATTGAATTGTGTGTTAACCAGAGAATTTATCATCAAGAAAAAATGCCTACTTGTTGCGTCGTGGACTGTGAAAATCGCACCAGTTCTGGAGTCAAGTTTTTCAGGATTCCTGCAGGATCTCATCCGTTTCAAAAAAATAGACAACATCTGTGACTGCAAGCTATTAAACGGGCAGACTGGGACAATGCTACGATCAAAGAGGCTCGTGTTGGTAGCGCTCACTTCATATCAGGTAACATTAAAGTCATTCTTTATCATCCCTTTCTGTTTGCTTAAACTCGAAAGCCTGCATTGCATGAACAGTTTTCTGTACGTTAAGCTATGCAGGTTAATAGTTTTGTAAATGTCATGGACCTGTAGCAGACGTACAGAAAACTGTTCATGCAATCCATGCTTTCGAGTTTAAGCAAACAGAAAGGGATTATAAAGGATGACTTTAACGTTACCTGATATGAAGTGAGCGCTACAAACACGATGTTGGCGTGTGCCTGCGGCTAACTACTAGCAGCTGGCTAGCGCCAACATTGTGCCAACAACGGTAGAGTTAAGCCATGATAAGTAAACAAATGTTTTCTGTAAACTGTAGACTGATTTAATAGTTAGGTTAAGTTTGATATCTGGCATAAATTGTGACCTGTGGCATGCTACAGACTTAGCAGATAGCAGACTAGCTTTACATTAGCTCTTTCACTATGACAACAGCAGATCGTGTTGTAATCAATGTGTGCAATTCTTTTTTGTAGGAGAGGCATCACTTGACTCCAGTAGTCCTGACTTTGTGCCCTCCTTGTTTGTGTACACAAAACAAAGCCAGACACCTAAGACAAAAATGGAAAGGTACAAATAATAATAAAAAGTATCTTATCTATCTCTAAGGCTGGTCTGTTTCTCCTTGACACAATATGCCGGTCTATTAGCCGCGCCATTTTTCTGACCCCAAGCTGCGCGCGCACCCAACCTAGGCTTCCGATGTTTACAAACATTGAAGGGGTCTATATGCCTTGTGTTAAAAACTCAGATGAAGGAGCTTTTGTTCTGAGCTATCGGGTCTTTTATAGGCTAATGTTCGCAAAATGTTATCACATAAACATTATTAATATATCATTCATGGGAGGTTTTGGAACATTGTAGTTGCATGTTTGTCTAACCTTAGCCTACTTACTGTTTAAGATGGAACATTCAAAACATATTAGTATATAATATAGGCCTATATTCAATATACATATATTAAATATATATATTCGCATTACCAAGAGCAAACTTTTTTAAACGTTCAGAGAACATTGAGAAATTATAATAACTTTTTAGAACATTTTTGTTTCTTAACTGGGAGGTTGTTACGGTTGAAATTGATGTTATTTATATTTATTTATAGTAATATTTCAGTACACTATAAGACACATTCCAGATGTGTTTACTGTCTGCGCGCGTCCGCTGGGAGGATATGGATGGAGTCAGAGTTATGAATGTTGGCTTTGGAAATACTTTCACTTTCGCGCGCGTTTTCTGAGCGAGTGTGTGAGAGAGAGTGTGTGTGTGTGTGTGTGTGTGTGTGTGTGTTTGGAGGGGGCTAGTCAGTCAGTGAAAGTCATGTAGTCTTCAGCTCGAGCTGATACTGTAGTTCCAGATCGAGGTTTGTTGGGGACACATGGAGCTGGTGTGAGTGAACAGCACCGGGATGACTTCTGCTCCTGGAGCTCGCGCTGTTCGCTTCAGAGGATTTACACTGGCGTTAATGCTGTTATCGACATGCGCGTGCGCCGGTGAGTTTCCTTACTTGTCCATATTGGTAAATAAATGTCGCTATAAAATATGCTTTATGCGTAAATACAATTTTATATATATACAGGGTGCGATTTGTGAAAAAAGCAGATAAAAAATGATCTCCAGGGTTAGGTTATAGCCTAACCTAATGTTAGTGCAATCTGTTAATAAAGCACATCATAAATCCGACAAGTAAATGTGTGTCACGTCATGAAATGTTTTTAATACGCCGGAAATGAACGTGATCACGATTTAATAAAAAACATTGTAAGTTAGGCCTTTTAATTGTAATGATTTTATTTCCCCGGTTATTCAAACAACGAATAAATGATATAGAGAAAGCGAATTAAGAACATTGTCAACGGAGTTTTTTGAGTAATTTAAAGCATTGCGTCTCAAAACGATTCACTGATTCGAAGCGCTCCGATCGGATCGAGAATCACGAGTCATTTTAATCAGAGCGCGCTTCACGAGGCGGGATGCACAGATCGGGGGGGGGGGGGGGGATCCCGGGGGATCCCCTCCAGCAGGGGAAACCCCCACCCACCCTACCTTGATATTTGCTCAATGTGCTTTTGCTTGCTGATATTCACTTTCATTCTGACCAAGAGACAATGTGTGAGTGTGAGTGTGTGTGTGTGTGTGTGTGTGGTGTGTGTGTGTGTGTGTGTATGTGTGTATGAGTGTGATTGTGAGTGTGTGTATGTGTGTGTGAGTGTGAGTGTGTGTGTGTGTGTGTGTGTGTGTGTGTGCGACGCGTGAGTGTGTGTGTGTGTGTGTGTGTGTGTGTGAGTGTGTGAGTGTGTGTGTGTGTGTGTGTGTGTGTGTGTGTGTGTGAGTGTGTGTGTGTGTCTGAGAATGTGTGTGCGTGTGTGTGTGTGTGTGTGTGTGTGTGTGTGTGTGTGTGTGTGAGTGTGTCTGAGTGTGTGTGTGTGTGTGTGCGTGTGCGTGTGTGTGCGTGTGTGTGTGTGTGTGTGTGTGTCTGTGTCTTTGTGTGTGTGTGTGTGTGTCTCTGTGTCTTTGTGTGTGTGTGTGTGTCTGTGTGTGTGTGTGTGTGTGGCACATATTTGTACCCACGAGTGAGATAAATCTGTCAAAACCACCTTATTTGTTAGTAGGCTACTCGTTGGTAAAAACAGTATAAAGAACAAAGGGTTTTTAAATAGTAAAAATTCAGATGAAAAGGATACATTTTATCCTAAACTCTCTGATTATAGAATACTATTAAAAAATAATATACTTTTTATATAATTTGTAAAACTGCAGCGATCTATCGATCTATCTATCAAACTATCTACATATTGGGATTTTGTGTTGATTATGCAATTTAGAAATACAATTGTATCATTAACAAATATATAATAGAATAATTAAATAATTATAATAAATTGTTATATTTATTATTGCATTGTACATACACACACTGAAAAAAAAATATCATTGAATTTACAAAATGTATTAGTGGTTGCAATAAATTTATTTTAGCTACATTTAAATAAAATTACAAAAATATTGATAGTTAGTCACCTACGTTTTGGGACCAAGAGTCATAATTTGTTGTTATTTTTTGTTTATTACACACACACACGCACACACACGCACACACACACACACACACACACACACACTCACACTCTCGCACACGCACACATACACACACACACACTCACACACACACACACACACACACACACACACACACACACACACACACACACACACACACACACACACACACACACACACACACACTCACACTCTCACACACACACACACACACGCACACACACACACACACACACACACACACACACACACACACACACACACACACACGCACACACACACACACACACACACTCACACTCTCGCACACATACACACACACACACACTCACACTCTCACACTCTCACACACACACACACACACACACACACACACACACACACACACACACACACACACACACTCGCACACACGCACACACACACACACACACTAACAAAAAAGTACCCAAAAGTACCACTGTTTGAACACGTACGACAGTAGTACGTTATTATCTGATGAATCATTCATGCTATAAATCTCAAAGCACATATAGCTGATATCATTATCATTGTGTTGTAAAAGCGTGTTCATTCAGATCCGGTTGTTTGATGACTGAGTGTGAGACGTTTATCTCCATATTTCCTCCACAGACCTCGCTGATATTACTGTTACGGGCACGGAAGGAGAAGCAGTATCTCTTCCCTGCAAGTGTCCTCCGGATTCACCTCCGTACCTGGCCTGGCAGAAGTTCACCGGAGAACAGCCGCTCGTGGTTAATTACTACAAAGACGACGACCGAGAAGACAACCTCACGGCACTGGAGTACAGGAACAGAACAGAGCTGCATCTGAGAGGAAACTGTTCTCTAGTGTTTCACAGCGTGAGTCTGTCAGACCGGGGACTGTACGAGTGCTACTATCAGAAATCACCGTTAAGATGTGAACGAATCCAGCTGCTCGTCACAGGTCAGTGTGTGTGCTTTTATTTCACACTAGAAAGGGGAATTTGATATGCTCTATATGGCATTTTTTGTGTTCACTTGTTCAGTTATATATGTTCTCTTTAAAATGATTTAGGTTGCATTCAGTATGTTGTTAAAGATAAAGTCATACAGCTGAGGAAATCAACTTACCAATACATTTTGTTTTAATTACTCATTAAAAATATGAAAATGAAAAGCCAAACCTAGTGTTAGTATGTCATCTAGTTCTTATAAATCAGTAACTGGATTGTCATTGATGCTTAATTCAGCACTCTAGCTCATGTCATCAAAGGAGAGGGAAAAGGTGTTTTCTTTATAATAATTCTGAATATTCTTCCTCACAATTGCAAGTTTGTATCTCACAATTCAGATTTAATATCTCACAATTCAGATTTAATATCTCACAATTCTGATTTAATATCTCACAATTCTGATTTAATATCTCACAAATCTGATTTAATACCTCACAATTCTGATTTAATATCTCACAATTCTGATTTAATATCTCACAATTCAGATTTAATATCTCACAAATCTGATTTAATACCTCACAATTCTGATTTAATATCTCACAATTCTGATTTAATATCTCACAATTCTGATTTAATATCTCACAGTTCTGATTTAATATCTCACAAATCTGATTTCATATCTTGCAATTCTGACTTTATAATATCTCATCATTCTGACTTTTACATCTTGCAATTCTGACTTTATAATATCTCATAATTCTGACTTTTACATCTTGCAATTATGACTTTATAATATCTCATAATTCTGACTTTCATATCGTGCAAATCTGACTTTATAATATCTCATAATTCTGACTTTATAATATCTCATCATTCTGACTTTCATATCTTGCAATTCTGACTTTATAATATCTCATAATTCTGACTTTCATATCTTTCAATTCTGACTTTATAATATCTCATAATTCTGACTTTTACATCTTGCAATTCTGACTTTATAATATCTCATAATTCTGACTTTATATCTCATAATTCTGACTTTATAATATCTCATAATTCTGACTTTTACATCTTGCAATTCTGACTTTATAATATCTCATAATTCTGACTTTTACATCTTGCAATTCTGACTTTATAATATCTCATAATTCTGACTTTTATATCGTGCAATTTTGACTTTATAATATCTCATAATTCTGACTTTCATATCTTCATTCTGACGTTATATCTTGTAATTCTGACTTTACAATATCTCATAATTCTGACTTTTATATCTTGCAATTCTGACTTTATAATATCTCATAATTCTGAATTTATGTCATGTAATTCTGACTTTATGTCATGCTCGTAAGAATTTCACTCACCAAGGCACTTGTGCTGTGGTGATGTGACAATAAAAGTGATTTGATTTGATTTGTAATTCTGACTTTGTCTCAATTGTGACGTTTTATATCACTCAGTTCTGAATTGTGAGATATAGACTCAGTTTTTCTTAATTCCATGGTAGAAATCAATATTTTTCGGAGACTTCTACATGAATATTATACAGTAAACTCATTCATCTTTTTCAAACTGGATGTGATCTCTCCAAGTGTCTCTTTTACTCTCACGATTCACGATATTCACTGTATCCGAGTTTATCCGTCCGGTCCCTGGGACTCGGAGCAGTGGTTTTGCTGCAGACCTTTAGCTCACAGTTTATATTAATTGCTACCATGCTGAGTATGTCAGATTACAGGGTTGACATCAAAAGAAAGCATTCTATGAAGACTCAACACGTCTTTACTCCAACACAATATACAATGAACCTCTGTTATTTCTGTAGCACAACAACACCAACATCAGAACGCCCAGAGCACCGTCGTGGCGTCTTCAGTTTGTGTGTCTCTCATCATCGTGATCGTGATTGCTGCAGTATACGTGGTGATTACCTGCAGGAATAGACATCAGATGAGAAGTAAGTCCATTTATTCTGTGTTCATTGCATGTAAAAGCAGCTTACCAAGCTCTTATGTGTAGGATGTGAACTATTCTTGCACCTCGGTGTTGGTTTTAAAGCTCTGTGACGGTCACATTAAGATGAAATCTGAGCCGATAATCTGCATTGTTCGTGTGATTTATGATGTTTTTCTTCCTTTGCAGGAACATTCATTGCAACATCAAGGAGTAGCATTTAACAGCTGTCAATTCAGAGCTAGATCTAGCTCTATAGCAGACTTTGAGTGGCTTTTCTCAGCTGGGAGCTAATGCAGCAAACAAAACAACAACGTGTACAAGCTCACACACGTCGTGAACCATTTCACCTGTTAACCCAAAAAAAAAAAACATTTTATGACACTTCTTCATCTATTAAAGGAGGTGGCTGACTATGCAAAAAATAGCGCTTTTTATAAAACAAACAAACTGGTGCTGTGTGCTAGAGAACACAAACACGGTCAAGTATAATCTAGTTTTCAGACTTTTGTTGACCAATAAATGGGATTTCTTGTACAGGTCGCACTGATAAAGAATACACTGTGCATTTACTAATACTACTGATATTGTCACAAAGTTGGTAGAAAATCTGCAAACTTACCCTTTAAAGATAAAATAGTCCATAACTATAATACAACTGTGAATGCCAACCAATTCCACTTATGCTTTAACATGATTAGTATTGCTTTTTGCTGTTTGAAGGCCTCATATCAAGACCGGTCAAGTGGTTTCTGAAGTAAACGAGGCTGGTGATCTATTAAAACATTACATTATAACACATTAAAGACACTTGAGTGAACCTCAAAAGATTAAATAGAAATAATAATGTATGATGTGTCTCCATTAACCAAAGCGTTCTGTCCAAATACACTTTACATGCTGTAAAAACACTTATTCATAAGCCGTGTTCTGATGAATATACAGAGCACATAAAGCAAATATGTACATTAATAATATCTACTCCGTGGATGTATAAAGTCCTGTCAGTTTGAAAACTAAATCCATAGTTTGTGTTTGTGTTATGAGAACAGCGTGGTTTCACAATAACACAATTATTATGACTTGCAGGGAAACTCATAATTTGGTATTCGTCATAAAGGAAAACCTAAAAAGATTATGAATTTGAGTTTATTATGAATCTCTGTTGCATGCATGTAAACGTAATGTTGAAATGGTGGATGTTGAAGATTAATATTATCATATTATTTCTGAAACGTATGAGTTGGATGTTCATCTAGATATTAAACCTTAGTTCATACCCAGCTAAGTTCCATAAATGTTAGGACAAAACATTCTTAAAGTAATATTTTTCATAACGATAAGAAAATCTTCTTTGAACATCATTCTTGGAACGTCGTTATGATGTTATTTGCACTTGATGAATCATAAATAAATCTAATCATAAATAAAGTTCTAATAACGACAAGAAAACCGGACCGTTTAATGTTTATAGAATGTTAAAAACCATTTGAATAAAGTTATTTTGGGGTGAAAATAGAGTTAGTAGAACGTTGTAAAAACATTTTTGGAACCTTTAAATAACGTTCTAATCACAACAAGAACACTGGACATTTCAACTTATATTAAAAATAAAATGAACGGATATTAAATATAAATGTTCTGATAAAGTTTTGTTTTAAGTGAAACAAAATGTTTGTAGAAAATCGTAAGAAAAGTTTTGTAACCTTTAAAAATAGCGTTCTTATCACAAAAAATCATATTTTTTAACAATGTTCTCAATGCTTTTATAACCTAAATTTGTTACCTGGCTTTACAGAACATTCAAAATAACATTCCCATTATGTTTACTAAATGATCAAATGTTTCCTTCATGATTTCTATAATGTTCAGATAAGCACGAACAAATATTTTTAACCTTTAAACAATTAACATTTCCATAACTTACAGGAACATTATCAGAACCCAGACAGCAACCAGTGTTAGCCCACATCTGGCCCGCGTGGATTTCATCGTTGCTGTCTGGGAATGTTTTAAACTGTTTATGTGAGCTAGGATTGTGCTCTGAACTTCAAAATATCACTTTTACCTTTGCTGTTATTTTACACTCGGTCACTTCATGCATGTTGATCGATGTGATTGTTTCTCAACATTTCACTGATGATAACCACAAGATCTCTGCAGAACATACCTTGATATTCGCTTGTTTGCTTTTGCTTGCTGATATTCACTTTCATTCTGAACCAAGAGTCAGAGTGTGGTGTGTGTGTGTGTGTGTGTGTGTGTGTGTGTGTGTGTGTGTGTGTGTGTGTGTGTGTGTGTGTGTGTGTGTGTCTGTGTGTCTGTGCGTGTGCGTGTGCGCGTGTTGTGTGTCTCTGTGTGTGGTGTGTGTGTGTGTGTGTCTGTGTGTGTGTCTGTGTCTGTGTGTGTGTGTGTGTGTGTGTGTCTCTGTGTGAGTGTGTGTGTGTGTGTGTGTGTGTGTGTGTGTGTGTGTCTGTGTCTGTGTCTGTGTGTGTGTGTCTGTGTGTGTGTGTGTGTGTGTGTGTCTGTGTCTGTGTGTGTGTCTGTGTGTGTGTCTGTGTCTGTGTCTGTGTGTGTGTGTGTGTGTGTGTGTGTGTGTGTGTGTGTCTGTCTGTCTGTGTGTGTGTGTGTGTGTGTGTGTGTGTGTGTCTGTGTGTGTGTGTGTGTGTGTATGTGTGTGTGTGTGTGTGTGTGAGCGACTGTGTGTGTGTGTGTGTGTGTCTGTGTGTGTGTCTGTGTCTGTGTGTGTGTGTGTGTGTGTGTGTGTGTGTGTGTGTGTGTGTGTGTGTGTGTGTGTGTGTGCGTGTGTGTGTGTGTGTGTGTGTGTGTCTCTGTGTGTGTGTCTCTGTGTCAGTGTGTGTGTGTTTTGACAGGGCATTAGTGACTGTAGTCATATGGCAGGAATGACTGACCCAGATTTCTGTCTGTGTTTGTGTAAGCCGTCTCGCAGTCCTGCATTTATTGTTTTTTAAAGCAGTGATGTTAATGTAATGTGTGATGTTTTAGATCCGTCTGTTTACTTACTGGAACAAACACGCTGCTTGGCAACATAAACGTTCACGTGTTTTACAACTACTTATCAAAGAGCAAGTTTGTCTATTCTTCTCTTTTATCATTTTTTATTTTTTTAATGCCCGATTAGGTTATACATTCATACAGAAACTGCTTGATTTAATATGTTTTTCCATGCATAAAGTATCCCAGCTAACAAGGAACATTCCCAGACCTTTGCTTAACATTCTTCCAGAAAGGTTAATAGAAAGTTCCTTCAAAGTTAATGTTTTATAAATGTTAGCACAAAAACATTTATTCATGAAATGTTTTTTTTTTCTTAAACATTTTAGTTGGACGTTAATCCAACATTTTTAAATGTTACTTGTTTCAGTACGTTCAGAAAATATTCAAACGCTACGTTCCCATAATGTTTGCATTACCAAGAAAAGCATTTTAAAAACATTTAAACACATTTGGAAGTGTTCGATCATGCCTCCACGCCAGATAATTCAGATCCAGCCCAGAATGCCAGATCCAGTCAGAAGATATCCAAATTATCTGGTAACAAAATGTCCTAATAGCCAAAACCTGTTAACAGCAAGTCTTGACTGGTATCACAAATACCCAAACCTGTATTAACGGGACGAAGTGATGATGATAAAAAAGAGCAGAGTTTATTGAATAATCTTAGTTGTGATTGTTTCAATGCTCAGACTTAATCTAAACAGGACAAATTCAACAAGTAGTTATACTGAACTGATTCACAACAACATCCCATAAACCTTGAGTTTCCATAAACATCCTCACATATCTCTTATTCATGAAGACAAGCAGCCCTTTAAACCACAGTCACAAGACTAAACAACAATGGAAAATAACATGAAAAACAATGATGTAATATTAATGACCAATCAATCAATGAATGAATCGATGAAATTAGTATGTGCTATAATGATTATATGATTAATGTAAAAATAAAATGGTTATATTATAAATGCATATTAATGAAAGAAAGTAAAACAACACTGTGTTTATGTGGTTGCTTATCTTGAAGCAAAACACACCGTTTGCATTTGAGGATCCTCAAATAATGTCAGGAATGTTAGCAAAACGTTCTCTCAACTTATCTTTGTTAGCTGGGATGTTACCAAATATAATAGTGAGAAATGAAATGTGAAACTCTGAAATGTGAAAATAAAACTTTTATATCAAACTGAAATGTTTGTGTGTTTATGAATGTTACTGAACTTTACTCACCCCCATGTCATGTTCATGTCTTTTATTCGTCAGTCAAGAGGTGTTTGAAGAAAACATTCCTGTTTTTTGTCATATTTATTTATTTATTTTTCATGACTTCAAAGGGATTAACAGGTTGAAGTCCAAATTGTCGTTTCAATGCAGCTTCAAAGGTCTCTACACAATCCCAGCCGAGGAATAAGGGACTTATCTTATCATTTTATAAAATAATATAAATATGTGACCCTGGAGCACAGAAGCAGTCATAAGCAGCACGGGTGTATTTGTAGCAATAGCCAACAATACATTGTATGGCTCAAAATTATACATTTTTTTAAATTCCAAAAATCATTAGGATATTAAGATCATGTTCCATGAAGATAATTTGTAAATGTTCTACCGTAAATATATCAAAACGTAATTATTGATTAGTAATATGCATTGCTAAGAACTTCATTTGAACAACTTTAAAGATGATTTTCTCAATATTTAGATTTTTTTGCATCCTCAGATTCCAGATTTTCAAATAGTTGTATCGCAGCCAAATATTGTCCTATCAAATTAAATCACATTTATATACACAAAAAAAATAAAACAACAAGTTGAGAACTCAAAAATCTGCTGAAGCTGGTTGCCATAAACATTTTCTCAAAGATTTTTTTTTTTTTACAGTGTACTTTTTAACCACAAATGCTCATCTTGACTTCATTTGGACCAAGTCCACTACATGGAGTAAACCCCTGAAATGCTTTTTCTGAAAAACCTTTGTTTATTTTCGACTGAAGAAATACAGAGCATGACATGGAGGTGAGTGAATTATCAGGACACTTTTGATTCTGGAAGTGAACTAATCCTTTAACACTTGTTCTTAGCGGTTTGATCACATCACAAGTGCTGAGTGAAGAGTATCTGATAATGTCACATTTCTGCTTGACACCTGAAGCTTTAGTGGTTAGTGAACATGAGATCGAGTGTCAATGGCGGTGCCAAAATAATGTTCTGACTGGCGACCTGAAGAAAGTGCTTGATGTGGTAACACCTAAACCAACTGGTTTTATTACGGTTGAAAGTATAATTTAATATGAGTAAATCAAGTTGATGGACATCGAGTTTAACTTGTTGCGGGTCGATTTGACACAGACTTTTTTGAAGCGGCTCAAAATACTGGTTGAAATTTTGCATTTTTTATTTAGGGTCATGAATATGCATGCACAATTTTACATTTACATTTATTCAATTAACAGAGGCTTTATCCAAAGTGACTTACAATTGAGGAATGCAATAAGCGATACATTATAAAGAGGCAAACCGTCACAGGGAGTGCTTGTCATACAACATTTTAGGTATTGTTCAGAGCAAAACTAGACAGGGAGAGGTTAAGGAAAAAGAGCAAAATTTTTCTTTTTTTTATGAAGAACAAAAAGCAGAAGTCAAGTGAAGACGGAAGAGATGAGTTTTCAGGTTTTCAGTTGTTGCTTGAAGATTGTCAGGGACTCAGCGTTCCAGATGGGGGGGGGGGGATCATTCCACCAGCCAGGAACGGTAAATGAAAACGTTCTGGAGAGTGATTTTGAGCCTCTCTGTGATGGTACCACGAGGCGTCGCTCACTCACAGATCTCAGACTTCTGGAGGGGATGTAGATTCGTAATAGTGAGTGGAAGTAGGTGGGGCTTCTGGAGGGGATGTAGATTCGTAATAGTGAGTGGAAGTAGGAGGGGCTTCTGGAGGGGATGTAGATTCGTAATAGTGAGTGGAAGTAGGAGGGGCTTCTGGAGGGGATATAGATTCGTAATAGTGAGTGGAAGAAGGAGGGGCTTCTGGAGGGGATGTAGATTCGTAATAGTGAGTGGAAGTAGGAGGGGCTTCTGGAGGGGATATAGATTCGTAATAGTGAGTGGAAGTAGACGGGGTTTCTGGAGGGGATGTAGATTAGTAATAGTGAGTGGAAGTAGGCGGGGCTTCTGGAGGGGATTTAGATTCGTGATAGTGAGTGGAAGTAGGCGGGGCTTCTGGAGGGGATTTAGATTCGTGATAGTGAGTGGAAGTAGGCGGGGCTTCTGGAGGGGATGTAGATTCGTAATAGTGAGTGGAAGTAGGTGGGGCTTCTGGAGGGGATGTAGATTTGTAATAGTGAGTGGAAGTAGGCGGGGCTTCTAGAGGGGATGTAGATTCGTAACAGTGAGTGGAAGTAGACGGGGCTTCTGGAGGGGATGTAGATTCGTAATAGTGAGTGGAAGAAGGCGGGGCTTCTGGAGGGGATGTAGATTCGTAATAGTGAGTGGAAGTAGGAGGGGCTTCTGGAGGGGATATAGATTCGTAATAGTGAGTGGAAGAAGGAGGGGCTTCTGGAGGGGATGTAGATTCGTAATAGTGAGTGGAAGTAGGAGGGGCTTCTGGAGGGGATGTAGATTAGTAATAGTGAGTGGAAGTAGGCGGGGCTTCTGGAGGGGATTTAGATTCGTGATAGTGAGTGGAAGTAGGTGGGGCTTCTGGAGGGGATGTAGATTCGTAATAGTGAGTGGAAGTAGACGGGGTTTCTGGAGGGGATGTAGATTAGTAATAGTGAGTGGAAGTAGGCGGGGCTTCTGGAGGGGATGTAGATTCGTAATAGTGAGTGGAAGTAGGAGGGGCTTCTGGAGGGGATGTAGATTCGTAATAGTGAGTGGAAGTAGGTGGGGCTTCTGGAGGGGATGTAGATTGTAATAGTGAGTGGAAGTAGGCGGGGTTTCTGGAGGGGATGTAGATTAGTAATAGTGAGTGGAAGTAGGAGGGGCTTCTGGAGGGGATGTAGATTCGTAATAGTGAGTGGAAGTAGACGGGGTTTCTGGAGGGGATGTAGATTAGTAATAGTGAGTGGAAGTAGGCGGGGCTTCTGGAGGGGATTTAGATTCGTGATAGTGAGTGGAAGTAGGCGGGGCTTCTGGAGGGGATTTAGATTCGTGATAGTGAGTGGAAGTAGGCGGGGCTTCTGGAGGGGATGTAGATTCGTAATAGTGAGTGGAAGTAGGCGGGGCTTCTAGAGGGGATGTAGATTCATAACAGTGAGTGGAAGTAGACGGGGCTTCTGGAGGGGATGTAGATTCGTAATAGTGAGTGGAAGTAGGTGGGGCTTCTGGAGGAGATGTAGATACGTAATAGTGAGTGGAAGTAGGCAGGGCTTCTGGAAGGGATGTAGATACATAATAGTGAGTGGAAGTAGGCGGGGCTTCTGGAGGGGATGTAGATTCGTGATAGTGAGTGGAAGTAGGAGGGGCTTCTGGAGGGGATGTAGATACATAATAGTGAGTGGAAGTAGGTGGGGCTTCTGGAGGGGATGTAGATACATAATAGTGAGTGGAAGTAGGCGGGGCTTCTGGAGGGGATGTAGATTCGTGATAGTGAGTGGAAGTAGGAGGGGCTTTTGGAGGGAATGTAGATATGTAATAGTGAGTGGAAGTAGGCAGGGCTGCTGGAGGGGATGTAGATTCGTGATCGTGAGTGGAAGTAGGAGGGGCTTCTGGAGGGGATGTAGATACATAATAGTGAGTGGAAGTAGGTGGGGCTTCTGGAGGGGATGTAGATACATAATAGTGAGTGGAAGTAGGCGGGGGCTTCTGGAGGGGATGTAGATTCGTGATAGTGAGTGGAAGTAGGAGGGGGCTTTTGGAGGGAATGTAGATATGTAATAGTGAGTGGAAGTAGGCAGGGCTGCTGGAGGGGATGTAGATTCATAATAGTGAGTGGAAGTAGGTGGGGCTTCTGGAGAGGATTTAGATTCATAATAGTGAGTGGAAGTAGGAGGGGCTTCTGGAGGGGATATAGATTCATAATAGTGAGTGGAAGTAGGAGGGGCTTCTGGAGGGGATGTAGATTCGTAATAGTGAGTGGAAGTAGGCGGGGCTTCTGGAGGGGATGTAGATTCGTAATAGTGAGTGGAAGAAGGCGGGGCTTCTGGAGGGGATGTAGATTCGTAATAGTGAGTGGAAGTAGGAGGGGCTTCTGGAGGGGATATAGATTCGTAATAGTGAGTGGAAGAAGGAGGGGCTTCTGGAGGGGATGTAGATTCGTAATAGTGAGTGGAAGTAGGAGGGGCTTCTGGAGGGGATATAGATTCGTAATAGTGAGTGGAAGTAGACGGGGTTTCTGGAGGGGATGTAGATTAGTAATAGTGAGTGGAAGTAGGCGGGGCTTCTGGAGGGGATTTAGATTCGTGATAGTGAGTGGAAGTAGGCGGGGCTTCTGGAGGGGATTTAGATTCGTGATAGTGAGTGGAAGTAGGCGGGGCTTCTGGAGGGGATGTAGATTCGTAATAGTGAGTGGAAGTAGGTGGGGCTTCTGGAGGGGATGTAGATTCGTAATAGCGAGTGGAAGTAGGTGGGGCTTCTGGAGGGGATGTAGATTTGTAATAGTGAGTGGAAGTAGGCGGGGCTTCTAGAGGGGATGTAGATTCGTAACAGTGAGTGGAAGTAGACGGGGCTTCTGGAGGGGATGTAGATTCGTAATAGTGAGTGGAAGTAGGTGGGGCTTCTGGAGGAGATGTAGATACGTAATAGTGAGTGGAAGTAGGCAGGGCTTCTGGAAGGGATGTAGATACATAATAGTGAGTGGAAGTAGGCGGGGCTTCTGGAGGGGATGTAGATTCGTGATAGTGAGTGGAAGTAGGAGGGGCTTCTGGAGGGGATGTAGATACATAATAGTGAGTGGAAGTAGGTGGGGCTTCTGGAGGGGATGTAGATACATAATAGTGAGTGGAAGTAGGCGGGGCTTCTGGAGGGGATGTAGATTCGTGATAGTGAGTGGAAGTAGGAGGGGCTTTTGGAGGGAATGTAGATATGTAATAGTGAGTGGAAGTAGGCAGGGCTGCTGGAGGGGATGTAGATTCATAATAGTGAGTGGAAGTAGGTGGGGCTTCTGGAGAGGATTTAGATTCATAATAGTGAGTGGAAGTAGGAGGGGCTTCTGGAGGGGATATAGATTCGTAATAGGGAGTGGAAGTAGGTGGGGCTTCTGGAGGAGATGTAGATACGTAATAGTGAGTGGAAGTAGGCAGGGCTTCTGGAAGGGATGTAGATACATAATAGTGAGTGGAAGTAGGCGGGGCTTCTGGAGGGGATGTAGATTCGTGATAGTGAGTGGAAGTAGGAGGGGCTTCTGGAGGGGATGTAGATACATAATAGTGAGTGGAAGTAGGCGGGGCTTCTGGAGGAGATGTAGATACATAATAGTGAGTGGAAGTAGGTGGGGCTTCTGGAGGGGATGTAGATACATAATAGTGAGTGGAAGTAGGCGGGGCTTCTGGAGGGGATGTAGATTCGTGATAGTGAGTGGAAGTAGGAGGGGCTTTTGGAGGGAATGTAGATACATAATAGTGAGTGGAAGTAGGTGGGGCTTCTGGAGGGGATGTAGATTCATAATAGTGAGTGGAAGTAGGTGGGGCTTCTGGAGAGGATGTAGATTCATAATAGTGAGTGGAAGTAGGAGGGGCTTCTGGAGGAGATGTAGATTTGTGATAGTGAGTGGAAGTAGGAGGGGCTTCTGGAGGGGATGTAGATACGTAATAGTGAGTGGAAGTAGGTGGGGCTTCTGGAGGGGATGTAGATTCATAATAGTGAGTGGAAGTAGGAGGGGCTTCTGGAGGAGATGTAGATTTGTGATAGTGAGTGGAAGTAGGAGGGGCTTCTGGAGGGGATGTAGATACGTAATAGTGAGTGGAAGTAGGTGGGTGCTGAGCCTGTGGTTGTTTTATATGCAAGCATCAGTGTCTTGAACTGGATGCAAGCTGCAACTGGGAGCCAGTGCAGAAACATAGAAACAGTAAGACAATTAGCGTAGCAGTTGTTCCATCCAGGGATAACCCTGGATGAAATGATCAGTATAACCCAAGCTAAAGCATAATAATGTTTATTTGTCAAGATAGACTGGCAGTACAAGATTGTGAGATGCATTATATGAATGCTTGGCTAAAGAGATGTGTCTTTAATCTAGATTTAAACAGAGCGAGTGTGTCTGAACCCCGAACGTTTTCAGGAAGGCTATTCCAGAGTTTGGGAGCCAGATATGAAAAAGTTCTACCTCCTTTTGTGGACTTTGCTATCCTAGGTACTACCAAGAGTCCAGAGTTTAGTTCCTTAGGGAGCGGGTTGGATTGTAGCGTGATAGAAGATTAGTTAGGTACACAGGAGCTAAATCATTTAGGGCCTTATAGGCAAGTAATAAATAATATTTTGTAACTGATACAAAACTTAATAGGTAGCCAGTGCAGAGACTGTAAAATTGGAGTAAGCTAAGCTAAACTCTGCAGGACTGGGCCAGTTTTGAGGATGCCTGCTGTAGACATTCAATGAGTCTCAAATCCAGTGCTTGAAGTGGGCCGGTACGCACCGGTACGCACTAGCACTTTTATATTTTAGACTTTAGAGTACCTGCACTTTTTACTTCTGACATGTTGCCGGTGTTCTGTCGATTTGTCCTACCCTGTCAGATTTTGCTACCCTCCCATTAAAACAGTGGGTAGTACAATTCAACAGCAAAAAATGCTACCTGGTAAATTACACCTACCACAACCCTAAACTCACCCTTACAGTAATGCACATACAGTAATTACGTGTTATATTCGTGGCTGTGGATGGAAGGGATACTGCTACCGGAAACCAACAGCAAATATTTTTTCTACCTATTAGATTGTGTTTTATTAACATCTACACCTACCCTAAACCTAGCCTTAGAGTAATGCAGATACATTAAATATTGAAATGCGATATTGAAATATAAGAATGCGATATTGATGTGCGCATGCGCAGTAAACCGAGGTAGGAAAATCTGACGGGTAGGATAAAAGGCCAGGACAGGCCAGGACACCGGTACTCAGAGTAAAATCGTCAGGGTCTGGGTGATTAGGCTATATGATCCCAAATATGATTAGAAATTATATAGAAACTATATAAAGCAGACTACCCAGGCGGGATCACCTCTCATCTCCACCCATCACGTGAACGAACGCAAGCAGAGTCGGTCTACTTAATTGTGTGGTGCGCGAGAAGGGGAGGCGGTGTCAGGGGAGACGTGTGGAGTTGTAGAAAAATAATGAATTATTGATTACTAATTTGAATCAGTAATTCATAACGAAAATCATATCTTAAAATGAAAAGAAGCAGGCTTTTGCAATCACATCATTTTAAGCCGTAAACTCCTGGAAAGTCCAAGGATCCAGTGAACGAACCCAAACGCTCAAAACAGCACGAATGCAGAGAAAACATGGCCGATTTCATCAGCGATTACAGAGAGAATAGTGACTTACGTCCAGCAGGAGTGTTTATAATGAGCGCTGGTCAGACGTTTAGTGATTCTGAATGGAGCCGTATATTAAGGGCAGGAGGTTTAGTGGTCTTTGGCGTCTCCTGTGGTCATGTTTGGTATTGCAGCTTGACTTGTGCTAATTTGTATTGAAAACTTTTATTGAATTATTGATTGATTGATTGTAGCACTATACATACATTGTGAATTATTAAAAAGTACTTATTTATTTAATATGAACAAATATAAATATATTTTCCACTTCAAGCGCTGCTCAAATCCTCAAGATTCCTAGGAAATTAAAAGGAGATGTAAGAGTTATTTTAACATTTCATCATCCGCCTTCAGCATTTCATCACACACTGACAAAAACAGCTTTCATTTTGTGCGTCTCCATCATTCACGGTCTCTAAACGTTCACAGATGAATTATATGAATCCCCGGAGAGCTAAATGACTCATTATGGTTCATATTTGATATGTTTGTTCCTCATAAACAGCGCAGAAATATATGAAAGATACACAGAAGTGAAACTGAGTAAAAATAAATGTTATGCCATTTTATTAGTCAAGAACAGATGTTTTTTTTCAGTTTCAGAACATTTGTTTGTTCGATTGACAAATACTAGACACGCAGAAAAAGCGGTTTATGTGTTAATAACACTATATTCTGCCTCAAAAAATACAAAAGGCTGTCAAATTGGTTTGTGGAACATAGTAGCATGCTTAATTCAGGTTAACTCTATCCAGCTTGGTCAAGATGCTTAACTTAATCGACCAGCCTGGACCAGAATCTGTCTTTTGGATCGAACCGATAGAAATTCTGCCAAACTAGACATTTCCACACATCCGGAAGTGTTGTGCAATCACCAGTGCATGTCATCATTTCCCGCTTCAGATTTCAGACAAACAACAAACTCAGCACTCCCATTATATACAGAGTACACAGCCAAAGCAGACTGGATTTATAAAGTCCTGACAGCTTTTAGTGTTTCTAAAGAGACCAGATTCCCAGTTTAGGAGAACACTGTGGTTAGAAAGCGCCCCAGCTAAGCGGAGAGATAATCAGATATGAGCCGATGAAGTAATGATGAGAGTAAACATGAGCAGAGTGCATTGAATAATCTTATCTGCGTATGTTTCAGTGCTCAGACGTCATCAACAGGTGTATTTACACTCTAAAAAACTGTTCAAATAGAGCATAATATACTGTATAATATGAAGGATTTTTACAGGTGCTTTACCCGTATTTTGAATTTCACACTGCATTGTGTTTTAGAGTGAACAGAAATATCTGTAAAATTGATGGATAATGTTGTGTGTAACGAGCTGCCTGTACTTTTTATGTTATTTTATGGATACATTTTTTACAGTGATACTGATACTGAAATTTACTGCTTCACATTTTCTTATCTCTTACTCGTGATGACACATATCCATCGAAACCACACATACGTATGACTAAACAACACTGGGAAGATAATATAATGACTAATCAATCAAATCAGTTTGTAAACGATTATATAACTGCCTTTCAATTTCATTTGCCTTTAAATAAGTCTTCTCTTTCTTTGTCTTTCCACAGCATTGTCAGTCATTTGTATTTT
>QVTF01011201.1:0-7500 GCA_003573665.1 Oxygymnocypris stewartii | reverse complement strand
ACCATAGTGTAATAATGCATCTGTTTCATTCATTTATTCACATATGGAAGCCTGTTTTTGCTTATAAAAAAAGATCATTGCAAATTTTTATTTAGAATTTTACAATTCTGCATTGTATAGTTTTTAAAAAAAGTCTTGGGTTTATATCTCACAATTCTGAGTTTATATGACACATTTTTTTTCTCACTATCTTTATATCTTGCAATTCTGTTTTTTGGTTTTCTACCATGGAATAAAAAAAAGGTATAGTTTTAACTTATTTTGCAACAATGAGTTTTCCTCACAATGAATGAGGAAAGTTTATACAAAAAAGGTTTTATCTCGCAATTCAGACTTTATAATATCTTACCATTCTTACTTTATATCTTGGAATTATGCATTTCTTTTTTTCCACAATTGCAAGTTTACAGCTCTCAATTTTGATTTATAATATCTCATAATTCTGACTTTACATCTCAATTTTTGAGTTTATATATAAATCTGATTATTCTGTCTCACAACTACAAGTTTCTATTTCACAATTCTGACTTCTTATCTTGTCATTCTGTGTTATACTTCTGATGTTTTTTTTCCCCTCACAATTGAATTGCAATTCGGACTTTATAAAATCCCACAAATCAGATTTTATTTCTAGAGTTTATATTTCAGAATTATGATTTTCTTTTTTTACAATTGAAAGTTACAGCTCACATTTTTGACTTTATATCTCACTATTCTGAGTTTGTTGTTTTTCTCACTATTGCAAGTTACAAGGTGCAAATCTGAATCTATAATATCTTGTCATTCCAATTCTATAATATCTTGCAATTTTGACTATTTGTTGCAATCCAGACTTTGTGTCTCACAGTTCTGACTTCTTATCTAGCAATTCTAACGTTACATCTTACGATTCTGATTTTATATTTAGGAATTATGATCTTTTCTCACAATTGCAAGTTTACAGCATTCAATTCTGACTTTATATCCCGCAAATTAATCTTTGAAAATACTAAAAAAAATGGTATGCTTGATGAAAAAAGCAGCCTATGAAACAGATCTGCTGGTCTCTGCTGGTTTAGCCGTATCTGAGCCTGATCAGAGGACACAAAGCCATCAAACCACACCAGTATAACCAGCTTGCTTGGGAGCCCAGATACCTTTACGCTGGTTTAAACGGTTTTATTCAGCAAGGCTCTGAGGAGAATAATAATAATTATGTATACAGTCACGAGAGTGAAATTACACACCATTAAGATCATTGAAAATACTTGTGTGTTTGTGTGTTCACTTGAAAGCGTCCATGCTGTGAACAAACAGCGAATAAGACGCACACTGACCACTTTTCTCCGGTCTGTTCTTCAAAATATAATCATATGAGTTGAGCTGAAGTGCAATGGCATTTTCTGTCAAATGTCAACCCGAGACGTCTCACAGGTCACTCGCCAAAGATGCTGTCAGAATAACAAAATGACCTGCTACTGCGCAAAAACCGGAGGAGAGTGTTCATGTCATATTCCTAACATTCATTATTCCCCATCATGATGTTCTTAATGCATCAAATGCTTGAAATGCTCACCTGATAACCCGGCTGGACATAGAGAATATAAATGATTGTGTCGACTCTGGGGCCTAAGATCTGACGATAAAGACTGCAGATGAGAAGAGAAAAAACTGTGTTCATGTTTTTGAGAGGCAGCAAAAGAAAAACAGTCACTGGTAAATCATCGACTGTAGTATGATGACACATTTATGATTATTATAACCATTCTGAATAACCCCGTCCATGGAGAACGCTGCTCTTTAACAGCATAATGATGCGATTATGACCGACTAACGAACCCATGACCATCATCCTGTGTTAAAAAACTCTGTAATCAATCATATTTATATATTAGTTATGCACTAAAATGATTTTCTTACTATAACACTGAAACTGAAATTAAAGTTTTCATTTAGCAGAACATTTTAAATGTAATTTAAATAATAATACATGCTAATAATCAAATAGACAACACCTAAATAAAAAGTTGTATATAAACATTCATTGCAGTTTTAAAAATATATTTCTACTCCAAAGTTGTGTTGAAATAATAACATTTAAATGATCGCTGTAAAAAACAAACAAAAACTGGCATATTTATTTACACATATTAAATAATACATGACTAAAAGGTTAAGAAAAATAATAAATATCATATTTAAATTCATATTAAAATAAAATATGATATAGAATAATAATATGATAAGATGCTGGCTGAATCCAAACATGCCATGTGACTTTTATTACACCCACTGGATGGAAACGGTTGACTCGTGTGTGTTTATTTCTTCTAAGGACGTTTTATGTCAGCTTCATTAAAGCGTTCTTCACACTACAACACCCCGCTCAGCAAAGCAAAGGAGACTGAAGCAATGAGAAACTGCAGCTGTCCTGATAATTGAGATTCTCCCAGCAGTTTATTCCTCAAGACAAGCCAAACAGCAGCATCTGAGATGGTTTTCCTCCACAAACACCCTCCAGATCATCTTACGCTCAAGTGTTTATTGTGTCGGAGCGTGTGGACCTCAGAGAGAGACGCTCATGTTCAGCAGATTCTCACGGATGAGTGCTCATCTCCAGATCTACAGCACATTTCCATGCAAATCATCTCCAAACTGTGCAAGTTACGCTGGACCACAGAGTGGGCAAAAACACAAGCATGTTTGATGTTAGATTAGTTTCATGACACACAGTCGTCTAGAGTAAAGTGCCGTTTATGAGGAGAACAAGCACGTCCTGCAGGATCGAGGTCAGAGTGATCTTAGAGGACCATCTCCATTAGTTTGTGCTGTTGAGATGGTTTCAATCGCTCGACTATCACATACTCTACTTTACTTTAGCTGATGTAGTGATAGAGACTGTATGGAACACATTTTCATTTTATCAATGCAAATTATTCAAATCACAAACGCATGCAGAAGAGACAAATCACAGCCTTCTTGATTGTTTCTCAGAAACCTTCATGAGATTAAATGGACTTTACCGGATGCTTCCCTTAAGAGCTTTCAGGTGTAAGAATGTTTGCTAACATTCCCGTTAAGTTACGAAAATCTTATTTTTAGAACGTTCTCTAAAATGTTTTTGTTGGTTTTGTAAACATTAAGGTGGCATTCCATTGAATTGTATCATTTTGCAAACATTATGCGAACGTTACTTTTGAATGTGCTCTGAATGTTCCAAAAAACGTACAAATAAAACATTTCAGAAAAAAGTTTGTGCTAATATTTTGAGAACATTATTAAAGACCAGATAACTTTCAATGGACAGCTGGTATTTCTACCTCTGACTTTAAGAGATCTCAATATAAACATTCTCAACTTCTTTCAAGATCAAATTATCTGAGCTGCCATCCACATTCATTTTATAGCGAAGCTCTATAACAAATACTGACTCATTTTAGGTCTGCTTTCATTCCTCCAGAAGAATTTTAGGAGAAACTTGACTGAAACACACCCAAGACTTACTGAATTCATCGGAGCTATGAATGAGCAACATCTGAGAATAAAACATTCATCTGAGAGAGTGGAAGAAGTCATAATTACAGCCAGCGAACATCATCCTAATAATGTTTCATAATGCTCTGAAAGTGTTCTTTCAAAGCTATAAATAGTCTTCCAGTAACATTAATAGCATTATTAATTTCTAATGTTTTTTAAATGTTACAACTTGTTTCAAAACGTTCAGAGAACATAAAAATGTTTATTTCCTATAATGTTTGCAAAATGATCAAATGAAACATTTCCTTAATGATGTATAAAACATCCCGAGAGCCAAGAACAATGATTTTAAGCAGTTTAAAGACCTTGATGTTTTGAATGCTAATATTCACAATAATGGTTTTCATAACAGGAATGTTATTTGTAAAATATTTGTGTTGGCAGGGATTGTGTTCTGCTCGTTTAAATGTTACTATTTGTTTCAGAACCTTTAAATAACATTCAAAGATAACCTTCCCATAATGTGGTTCAAAACAATAAAACGGATGTTTCTTAACACTGGTATAATAAGCCAAGAACAAATATTTTTAAAACTGGATTATTCAAGAACATAACGTTTTCATGACCTGAAGGGACCATTAGAAAAACAATCTCGGAACAATGTGTTAGCATGCAAGACATTGTGCTTTCTTGACAAAATAAACATTTGCAAGCATATAACATGACACCACACACATTTTACTAGCAGTTAGCACCATGTATGACAGTGAGGTTATTTAGACTAGTTGTTTTTGGAAGTGTTTGCGTTATTAAGAAAAACAGAAACACCATATCATCTAAAATCTTTGGTTTTTCGAAGCTCCAGAATCTCACACATAACAGCGTCCATCATAACCCACTGACTGACCTGGGCTGGAGGAAGAAACCCCTTCCATGCATCGGGATGATGAACGGCTGTGAGGCCGGAGACAGAGCTTCTCCCTCGGGCTAATGGGCCAGAAAGACGCTCATTTGTAACAGACCTTTTGTCGCCTCGCTTCGGCCTCCTTGAGGAACAAATAATGACTCCTCGGCTCCCCCAACGATCCACATCAACGGATCAGGAACATTCCTTCACGTGTAAAGCTGATCCACACGAACGGCTCGTGGACTGATTCATGAGGTCCACATCTGTGGCGTTTAAAGCGCTGGAAGGCATTGATGTGCCATGAACAATGATGGAAATCTCCCACGATAAATATGATCCACGGCTTATTCACATTTATGGGAAGTTACACCGTGAGCAGCTTGATGCGAAACTGAGGAGAATAGGAAAAAAAAAATGAAGACAGCAAAAAAAGAAATAAAAAACAAAAAGAAAAAAACAAAAAACAAACAAAAAAAAAATACAAAACAAAAAAAAAAAAAAAACACACACACACAAAAACAACAAAACACACACAAACACACACACACACCACACTTACTGACACACACACACAAACACACACCCACACACACACACACACACACACACACACACACACTCAGACACACACAGCACACGCACACTCACACTCACACTCACTGACACACACACCACACTCACACTCACACACAACACACACACACACACACACACACACACACAAGTGCACACGCACACACAGATGCACACACACACACACACACACACACTCAGACACACACACACACACACACACACACACACGCACACACACACACACACACACACACACACTCCACCGTTTGGTTGGTCATCTTCATGACCCTCATTCAACAAGCACTTCTCTCTGGGCATACTTCAAAAGGTAAAGGGGAGAAGTATATGGCACCTGCGGCAGAAACAGACCCAGCATCCTGCATTAATTCCCTTTGATGTGCAGCTTTGATCAGAACCAGATACTAATCCTGCAGCCGGCCCGCTCTCCGTTTGCTGCTGATTATGTAATACATAACGAACTGATGAACGGGAACACGAACCTAACTCACATTACTGACTAAGTTTGAAGCTGCCTCCAAGTCCCAGCTAACAGGGAACGGTTTCCACAACTTTTATAAAAGTTATATAAATGATAGGATCTCACTGATGAGTGTTTCAATGGCATGATTTTCTGTTTCTATTTGGCATAGCCTACTATTTATTCGCAAAAATGGACTTTGGCGTGCATAACATATATATGTATATATAGGCTATATATTGATATTTTAAGGACAATTACAGAAGAATAAAATAAAGCAGATTTCGTTACCTTTTGAAACTTGGAAGGGTTCGATGTTTTTCCATCGCTGTCATCATCAGAGCATATTTCCACTAATCATATTCGCCATCATATTCTCAAAACGATCGTTTTCAATAACTCTCTAGCGACCCTATACACTTTTTACAAAAAAGTAACCAGAAAACCAGCCTTCTTTTATATATGTATATATGTTTTTTCATTCTATTGTTTATAATGCATATATTGAGGAATAGCCAACTGAGAAAGTTGATGTGTAACTTTATAAACTGAAGGATGGAGAAGGTGTAATGATCTCCCGGTTGGCTAAAGACATGGATGTGCATTTAAGGGCTCTAGATGAGGTAAAAGTGTGTGAACTATGTTAGCATAGACTAGAAAGCCTATAGAATACAAGTTTAAAATAGGATAATAACAATATCTGGGACTTCCCGAGATCCAAGATTTTGTAACACAAGTGTAATATTTTGAGTAACATGTTTTAATCATATTTTTACACTACAGTTGTGTAGTTTTGGGGAATTTATTGTATTTTTAATTTGAAAATGCTATAACTGGACTTATTAAACAAGTAAAATTAATGTAAATTTCATTTTAAAGATGTATGTCTCTCAGTATTCTATAATTCACGGTGAACACATTAGAACGGGCTACTAGAACATCTACTGAACATCCAACACTTTTAACATGTACAGTATGTAGAAGATTAAACAGTAGCCTACTGTATGCTAATACAGTTTTACAGGAATACCAGATATAATTATTCTTGATGTTTAATTGTGTTTCATTTATAAAATGACTTATACAGCACCTATATTTTTATAGTGTTACTGCAAACAATTTAAAATAAGGGTAGTTTTCAATAACTAACACTGACAAAACTAATAAACACTGTTACAAATGTTCATTATTAGTTCAAGTTAGTTAATATTCACTAATGTGAGGCAATGGGTACCGGGTAAACTGGCCAGGGCCGGCCCTGTGCACACGAACAAAGTGTGTATTATATGCATGTCAAACACGTGCGTGTGTATCATATGTGCACGCCAGTGTCAGTGTCACAGTCCTCCTGGTGTGCCCAGGCTGGCCACCAGATGTCTCTGTGGGTAGAGCACATGGCTTGTTGTTTGTTGGTGCCATGTGCTCCCATGTCGATTGTCTGTCCCCTCCCATCTTGTTACTTAATCATTGTTTCAGTGGCTCCAGCTGTGTCTCCCTCGTTACCCTCGTTTGTCTCCCTATATAGTTCTCCTTGTGTCTGCAGTCCTGTGCTGATCCGTTGTCTTTCGTGTGTCTTTCGTCATGTGAGTTTCCTGTATTTGACTGTTTGATGTTTGACTGTGCTCCAGTCTTCTGCCTTCCTGCCTGCTTGTTTTTCCCCTTCGGGGTGGTTTTTGTTCTTTGTTTTGTTATTAAAGAAACCTGATAATCTCTGCATTTGAGTCCTCGACTTCATCTCTCGTGACAGTCAGTTTCTGCATATAAAGGGCACGTAAAATACAAACAAATATATTGTGCTATTGTTACGCATTTCCATGCAAAATGATGTTATCTGCACTTGGTGAACGTTCCAATAACTTTTTTTGTAACCTTTAAATCACCTTCTAATCACGACAAGAATTGGACATTTTAACATAGAATGTTAAAAATATAAACATCCAATAAGGTTATATTTGGGGTGAGAAAAAATAGAACGTTGATCTGTTTTAGGAACCTTTAAATAACACTATAATCACAAACAAAGGACATTCTTGGAATATTAAATATTAACATTCCAATAATGTTATATTTTGGGTGAAAATAA
>QVTF01011200.1:2500-19629 GCA_003573665.1 Oxygymnocypris stewartii | reverse complement strand
ACGGTCTGTAGCGATATGCCTACATGTTTTCTGAGATCGTACCGATAACGATAATTAGATGGTATTGTGCTGAGTGGTGTCTGTGTAGTGGTCAGTTCAAATTGATTTGTACCTTTTAAAGCCGTTTTTTCTAAAAGTGTGCATCATCTTTTGAGTCAAATTCTTACATTTGATACAAATTACATTTGAGTCAATTAGAGTAATAAGACATTTGGTCATACATACATTAGGATATTAAAATCATGTTCCATGAAGATATTTTGTAAATATATCAAAACTTAGTAATATGTATTGCTAAGAACTTCATTTGAACAACTTTAAAGATGATTTTCTCAATATTTAGATTTGTTTCACACCCTGATTCCAGATTTTCAAATATTGTCCAAACCATACATCAATGGAAATATTATTTATTCAGCTTTCAGATGATGCATACATCTCAATTTCATAAAATTGACCATTATGACTGGTTTTGTGCTCCAGGGTAAACTATTTAGTATGTATGTGGTGTTGTTCTATCATCAGGGTGAGGCGCTAGAGACGGTGACCACCGCTGCCGTGTGTCTCTTCAGCTCTCAGACGCAGCTAGCCGATCAGGTTCCTCCTCTCGGTCATCTGCCCCGCGTCCTGACCGCGCTCCACCATAAGAACAACGCCGTGCCCAAGAGCGCCATCCGCCTCCTCCACGTGCTGTCAGACAACGAGGTACAGCGTGAACACAGCCTGCTCTGCGTGTGCTGCTGTGACGGTGTGGTGATGCTGTGTTTGTGTGTGTGCAGCTGTGTGTGCGCTCCATGGCTGCGCTGGACACCATCGGCCCGCTGATGACCGGGATGAAGCTCAGGGCTGATATGGCAGGACTGGCCTGCGAGGCTCTGAACCGCATGTTCCAGCGAGAGCAGACCGAGCTGGTTGCACAGGTCACACACTAGAGCCCTCTTTTTAGTTTTTTAATTCATTTATTGAAAAGTTTCTAGTTGGTTAGGGTTTATTTTTAGTGTTCCTGAAAGAGGTTTCTTCTGCTGCATTTGTTTGTATTAAAATACAGTAATATTATGAAATATTATGACAATAATTTATACGTGAATATCTGTTCAAATGTAATTTTCAGCATCATTATTCCAGTCTTCAATGTCACATGATTCTTCAGAAATACATTTTTCTGATACATTTTATTGTTTAGAATTCTTTGAATATAATTGTAAACGAATGGCATTTATTTGAAATAATATAACAGTCTTCACTGAAGGGTTGATGGAACTTCTGAATAAAAGTATACATTTATTTAAAAAAGAAAACAAATATTTTGAACAGTGATATATAAACATCATATTTAACAATAACACATGTATTGAATAATTGTATTATTATTATAATTCTTTGTGTTTGAATGTTCTCTGGTGTTAGGCTCTTCAGGTGGATCTGGTGCCGTACCTGCTCAAGCTGTTGGAGGGAGTCGGGTTGGAGACTCTGGAAAACCCATCAGCAACCAAAGCTCAGATCGTTAAAGCACTCAAATCCATGACCCGCAGCCTGCAGTTTGGAGAACAGGTATCATCCTCGTCCAGTTGCGCAGTAGAACCCTCTGGAACTGGAACCAGTGATGTGAATGACGTGTGTGTGTTTGTTTCAGGTGAATGAGATCCTCTCTCGTTCCACTGTGTGGAGTGCCTTCAAAGACCAGAAACACGACCTCTTCATCTCCGACTCCCAGACCGCAGGCTACCTGATGGGTGAGTCCAGAGCAGCGCCTCGTATGAGGGATGAGTGAACCCGTGCTGACCTCTGCTGACCCATACTGACCTCTACTGACCTGTGCTCACCTGTACGAACCTGTGCTCACCTGAACTGACCTCTGCTGACCCATCCTGAACTCTACTGACCTGTCCTGACCCATATTGACCCATCCTGACCTGACCTGTACTGACCTCTATTGACCCGTCCTGACCTGTAATGATCTGTACTGACCTGTCCTTACCTGTTGACCCATCCTGACCTGTCCTGACTCGTACTGGCCCGTCCTGACCTCTATTGACCTGTGGTTCAAGGTTCTTTATTATTCATCACATACACAATCATACACGGTATAATCAGTAGTGAAATGCAAGTACAGGGAATTGAAGAAAAATACAGCATAACATGAGGAAGGTGAGGAGAAAAAAAATAACCCCCAGACTATGCTCCTTGGGGAGTACAGTGTGAGAACAGGAAAAACACCTCAGCAACAACAAAAGCACATACACCATAGACACACGACTTTGCAACAGGGGAAGTAATCCAGCTCCAGCAAGCAGCCATTCGGTCCCGCAGCCACTTTTCCGGCGCTGGTCACAGACCCGCTTGTCAGGCTGGCGGTTCAAAGCGACGGAGGCGAGGGGCAAGAGCGTCTCACTGCAGTGTTCTTTCCCAGGGTTGATTTTCCAGCAGCGGCCTTGGCCAAGGTACAGGGGAGCCAAAAAAGATAAGATTGCGATTGTTTAGACTTGGGGCGAGTAACCGCATTCCAATTCCACGGCTACTCTCTCTGTCCATTCTGATCTCCAATACCATCAATTTTCCTTTGCAAAGCCGTGAGCTTCTCCAGGATAGAATCCATATTGCGGTTAATAGTCTCAGTCTCAATGCTGACCGCTCTTCCCACAGCTTCAGTCATGACGGGCAGCCTTGTGAGACTTTGGACAGCTGTTCCCATTTCCTGAATTCTTCGATAACCCAGGGCAAAGCCTAATCCAATCAGTAGAAGACCTGTTATCATGGTTCCGAATAGGTAGATATCTTCAATGTCCTCCACAGAAAGAGCCGCCAGACATACGATTCGCCACCTCTCCCACGCGTCCATCGTATAGCCAGCTGCGAACGTCCCGTCAGGGCAGACAGGTTCCCCGGAACCCAAGCTTCTCGTCGAGAAGATGGTGTCAATTGCGTTGAGAGTAGGGGTCGACCGATATGTGTTTTTCAGGGCCGATGCCGATACCGATTATTACAGATCAGGTAGACCGAGAACCGATATTTTGAACCGATATACGTGTCTGGTGTAAAAATGAAAATGAATGCCAAAATAATAATAACAAGAGCTCTGACAAAAAAAAACTTTCTTTAAATGCTTTTAAACATGTCTTTAATTCTGAAAACTGTTAATAACAACAACATTAAATAAACAGTAATATTAATAATAACATAAGTGCAGGGATCACCCAGAAGCATTCTGTAAACATTTTGTAAAACTTAAAGTAAACGTATTTAGCGTATTGTGTGATTATTCTCAACAAAAGTTGTAATAATTGTTGTAGTTGTATTACGTATACAGTAATATATTCGGCTAAACCGAACTTATATTTTGACAGGTTGCCATGAGGACCTTTTAAGTTTCTGTAGCCTATGTATATACGATATGACGATCGTTTTACTCAAATGAAACGGTCAAATGCTCATGAAGTGACTGTCCGAGCAGTTCTGGGGATGTTGTTCATGTATTTATGTCCTCATTTATGCTGAAAACACCGCGAGCAGCACACGCTTCAGTATGTATGTGTGCAGTAAACGAAACCGCACGTCTCTGTCATTCATTAACAGAGATGCAGAACATGCAGGATTCATATTTAAAGTGTTTTTGCAGCTTAATATTTATAGACACTAGTCCATAGCGCGAGTCGATTTAAGTGTACTGACCTACTTTTGATTAATTCATCCAAACTTCGACACATTCCGTGACATTCCGCGTTATACGGTAAATTCCATTATATGACTACATTCCGCGATTCCGGCCGCATTTTCCGCATCGCGGACATCATAGGTTATATTGAGGTGTTTTGCAACTTCAGTGTAGTGGATTGTGATTTATTGCAACTAAATAAATCTGCTGCTGCCTTACCTTTGAGAGATAACTGATGCGGAGGCAGCTCCAGTTCAAGTGCTTTCGGTGTGAGACTGCCTTCAGTTTTCCGCGTTGATTGGTCGGACTCGTGACTCTCTACATATCAGATGAGCGGTGGGCGGAGCTTGCTCTACACAGAGTGTTTAGCTCAGACAGGCTGCATCGAGCCAAATAGTGCATTTAAACATTAAATAATTGTATTATTTATTCACCAATAAATAATGTCACCTGTAAATAGTATGTTTGTTTGCATAAAAAAAATTTATCGGCAAATCTGTTTTGAAAATGGCCGATATCGATAATCGTAAAAATGCTTAATATCGGCGCCGATAATCGGTCGACCCCTAGTTGAGAGACAGTTGATCAAATCCATAATTTCTCAGTTTGGAGAGCAGTGCAGAGAGAGTCTCTCAATAGATGAGACGAGACAAGAGAGCAAGCAGGGAAAATAAGGGCGAGGACGGGGAGTGAAAAATGCGACCGCCTCCGTTGAATGCCAAAGAAGAAGCTGTGCTGACCCGCCCTGACCTGTGCTAACCTTTACTGACCCGTGCTGACCTGTTCTGACCTCCACTGACCTCTAGTGACCGGTGCTGACAGTAGCCGGTCTGATATGAGCTGTCTGGTCTTTCTGCTGCAGTTTTCTGCATCTGCTGGTTCTGATGTCTGCTTGCTTCCCCTCTCTCTCTCTCTCTCTCTCTATCTGTTCTCTCTCTCTCTCTCTCTCCTGTACTGTCTCTCTCTCTCTCGCTGCCTCCTCAGGTGTGTCCGCTCCGTCTCTCCTGGCGGGCAGCAGTCCGTTGCGCAGTGGGCTTTAGTAGCTTACCTGGTTTTTTCCAGCCTTCTCTTTATTACTATAAAGCAGGTAGACTCCTCTGATGTCATCTTCTCTCTTTCTGTTTCAGTTCACACTCATTTCCATCTGTTTCCACTCTTCACAGCAGCGCTGATGCTGCTTTAATGTAACGACCCAGACAGAAATCAGTGCACAACATTTCATCCACACACACGTCATACCTTACAAAAAGCTACACCAAGAATCGAGATAAAGCTGGAATTATGCGATGATCTAATGGCAAAGCCAGTGATTTAACAGAGTATCTGCACTGTTTCAGAGACATGATTGACATGAGCTCCATCTGTATCTGTGATGAGTTTGAGAACGAAAAACACATCTTCACAAACTAATGAAGCTCTGATCAACAAAAGAGATGCTTTAAGGGCTCCTGCAGGTTTCTCTCAGAATAAAAACTTTATGGTTTAACGTTTGAAAACTGTAAACATTAGTAGTGTCATTTTTATTATGTAATTATTTATTATTATTATTATATTATGCATGAGTGTGCGTCGTGCGTGAGAGAGTGAGTGAGTGTGCGTGCGTGAGTGAGAGAGTGTGTGTGCGTGCGTGAGAGAGTGAGTGAGTGTTCGTGCGTGAGTGAGTGAGAGAGTGTGTGCGTGCGTGAGAGAGTGAGTGAGTGTTCGTGCGTGAGTGAGAGAGTGTGTGTGCGTGCGTGAGAGAGTGAGTGTGCGTGCGTGCGTGAGTGAGAGAGTGTGCGTGCGTGAGAGAGTGAGTGAGTGTGCGTGCGTGCGTGAGTGAGAGTGTGCGTGCGTGCGTGAGAGTGAGTGAGTGTTCGTGCGTGAGTGTTCGTGCGTGAGAGAGTGAGTGAGTGTGCGTGCGTGCGTGAGTGAGAGAGTGTGTGTGCGTGCGTGAGAGAGTGAGTGAGTGTTCGTGCGTGAGTGAGTGTTCGTGCGTGAGAGAGTGAGTGTGCGTGCATGAGTGAGAGTGCGTGAGAGAGTGAGCGTGCGTGAGAGAGTGAGTGAGTGTTCGTGTGTGAGTGAGTGTTCGTGCGTGCGTGAGTGAGTGTGCGTGCGTGAGTGAGTGTGCGTGCGTGAGTGAGAGAGTGTGTGTGCGTGCGTGAGTGTTCGTGCGTGAGTGAGTGTTCGTGCGTGAGAGAGTGAGTGTGCGTGCGTGAGTGAGTGTGCGTGAGAGAGTGAGTGAGCGTGCGTGAGTGAGTGTGCGTGCGTGAGAGAGTGAGTGTGCGTGCGTGAGTGAGTGTGCGTGCGTGAGAGAGTGAGTGTGCGTGCGTGAGAGAGTGAGTGAGTGTTCGTGCGTGAGTGAGTGTTCGTGCGTGAGAGTGTTCGTGCGTGAGAGAGTGAGTGTGCGTGCGTGAGTGAGCGTGCGTGAGAGAGTGAGTGAGCGTGCGTGAGAGAGTGAGTGAGCGTTCGTGCGTGAGTGAGTGTGCGTGCGTGAGTGAGTGTGCGTGAGAGAGTGAGTGAGCGTGTGAGAGTGTGTGTGTGCGTGAGTGAGAGAGTGAGCGTGCGTGCGTGAGAGAGTGAGTGAGTGCGTGAGTGAGAGAGTGAGTGTGCGTGTGTGAGAGAGTGAGTGAGTGAGTGTGCGTGCGAGAGTGAATGCGTGAGAGAGTGAGTGCGTGCGTGAGAGTGAGTGTGCGTGCGCGAGAGAGTGAGTGTGTGTGCGTGTGTGTGATTGTGTTGATGATGGTGTGTGATGATGATGCTGATGGTGTGTGTGTGTGTGTGTGTGTGTGTGTGTGTGTGTGTGTGTGTGTGTGTGTGTGTGTGTGTGTGTGTGTGTGTGTGTGTTCAGGTCCAGGAGTGGCAGGTTATCTGACAGCGGGCAGCGGCTCTACGGTCATGCCAAGCGTCCCGCCGCCCGTAGACAACGACATCGGTGACCTGGGCTGAACCAGACTAATATAACACCAGACACAGATGGAGCGCCTTGACCCCTGACCCCGACCCTGATCAAGAGAGAGAAACACACAGTCCCTCACAGCACTTCATGATTCCTCTTTCATTTAATATCCTCTCACGTCTCGTAAATCATTTCTTTCCATGGAGAATAAAATCGTTTACTTTTGTATTGATTTTTTCTGTATAATGCATTTGTTTGGGTGAGCTCCGTCTCACATTCAGCTCGTGTCTGCCTTCAGTTTAATAAAACACATGAATTCTTTCTTCTATCCTGAAGCGTTTGTAACAGAACGATCTGATCATTCATCATCTGTCTCGGTAAACCTTCCTTCCCCAGAAAGCACTCGAATATTTATACCTGAATAAATCAAGAGAACTGAAAACGAGCGTCTGAGACGGATTACATGTGTGTCAAAGACTAGTGCAATTGTGAAGTTAAGTGTAATATGCCATACATAAACTTTCTATATTGAATGTACATGAATAAAAGTGAATCAGTTGCACTTGTACATAACATTTTAAGAATAAAAGGGAATCCACAGCTGTTGGGGTTTTGTTTCTCTTATTGATGCACTTCATATCAAGACTGAATCTCACAAGATCAGGTTTGCGTTCTCAAGCACGTGTGTATTTATCTGGACATTGTGTCCACCCTACAATGCTTTTGCATTCAGACACACACCAAGCATGCGCTAAACCCCTCAAATAATGCGAAACAATTCCAATTTACAACATCATTTTGCTTGCACAGATCAATAATAGAGCGACACAGTGTAAACTCATCCGCTCTTATATTAAAAGTAAGGTTTAGCAGTGTTAAATTATATCCACACGAGGGCGCCATCACTTCTGCATTTATTCACATGCAGCGTTGCAAATATAGCAATATCTTCTTCCAAAAGCACCTGGCAACAAATGTAGCCATTTTTTACAATTTATTAGGCGACTTTTAGAAACGTATTAGTGACTAGGATAATAAAAAGGCTCGTATTTTCCATCCAAATCACACAAAACGTGGAAACCAAACACATCACGCTGCTATTTGCAATTGTTTAATTTAATAATACAAATTGATTAATTGTTAATTAGCTTGTACCTGCGATTGTTGATCAATTAGAACACTGTAGGAACAACGGAGAAGGTGCTAGTAATGTTCCAGGACATTGTAGCCGGAAAACACAATGCAGGTAAAAATCTTTCATATTAAAAAACATTAACCCACGGCTTAAAACATAACTGCTGAGAATGTGTTTACTAGCTATTAAAAAACTCAATTGTAATCAATCGAAAGTGTGTGTTCAATAATACAGTCATATATATTAGTTTTACAGACTAAATTAACATATTTTTTATTTTCTTCTGAGATTGATGTTGACAGCATTTGCGTTGTGATTACAGAATGACGTAACTACCTCATTTAGCAACTAATCGACCTTTTTTAAACCGAAAATTAAACCCTGTCTGCTTGATGCAATGGTTTCCAGAAGCCTGTGTTATTCCATGCATGCAAACATTAAGTTAAGAGGTGTAGGAAAGCGCCTCGCATCATTTTTTATATTTCAGAACATGGGTTACACATCATTACCAGTACAGCTCAAACATATGTTTTATTTCACGTCTTGTGGGGAGTACTGGATTCTGGTTGGTTAATGGCAGGGGCGTAGATTTCGCGGGGGAAGCGGGGGACGTGTCCCCCTCACTTTTTATAAAATGTAAATTCGTCCCCCGCACTTTTTCATTGGACAGTTGTGTTATCGATATGTTGAGGTTTTAATGAAGCAATGTATATAAATACAGAATGATTTACATTTCAAAAAGACGAGATAGTCTATGCATGACGTTTATGTTTCCATGGCAATGGCACGACACGCCCTAGCTCGCACCCGCGGTACCGCGCTGTATTCAACCTCCATAGAGGTCACGATGAGTTCAAAGCGGCTAAAAACTCTTCACTCTGTTTTTAGAGTGTTTTAAGTTAGCATCCGAATAGTGTTGCACAATGTTGAGTGACTGTCTATTGCTCTTGTTGAATAATTAGCACGTTTTGATGTTAATTATATGGAGGAAAAAAGCTTTCTTAACGTCTTTTATCAGAACCCTTCAAATAAGAATAAAGATAATGTTGAACTGAGATTTTAAAGCGTTGTGACATGTTTAAGCCAATTCTACATAATGTATTTCAGTCAAGTAGCATGCATTAACGATCCGATATAATAACGATCTTAATTTAGGGGTGCTCTTTCATTATTGCACTAATATTACGTTTTTATGTGTTGACAAGAATGAATAAGAAACAGACAGGTTTGTCAGAATCAGGATGATATATAAAATATATTAATACACACGTGTTTGTAGGATTAAATATGGACCAATCATAAAAAAACACATTATTAGTCAAATCTAGATTAATTTACATTAGTGTGATAAACTACTTGGTATGATATTCTTCATGACCATATTTTGCATCCCATAATCCCTAAACCTAACAACTACAACGACTACCTTACAAGCTATTAATAAGCAGTAAATGAAGAGTTTATTGAGGCAGAAGTCATAGTGAATATGTAAAGTGTTGAAAGATTATTTAGGATACACATGATTGGTTATTGTCCAGCAGTGTGCTTAATGTGTTCTTCTGTATGTCATATTTCATACATGACTTTATTTGGACAGAGGCAGAAGTGAATTCAGAGCTGAGAGTGAATGAAGCTTCAGAGGTAAGGACAGATTATTTACAGCATTGTCTATGATAAGATATGTATTATACCTTTTAATATAGATTCATTTGTATTTTTATACTTCAGGTTTAAGTAGCTTTATATATTGAGATTTATTTAGGGTCTACATGCCTTGACATGTTTGTCAGTTGAGCTCAATACATAGTTTATATTGAATTCATTCCTGAAACATGGACTGTATAATAGAATAGAGCAGAATAAAGTAGTATGTGAACTGTGTGTCATGTACTGTACATACAACACACACAAAATACAATATATAAACAATAGTACCCTCATAAAGACTTCTGTGTAACTTATACTCATAAAGGTGCACATTAGTACTTTAGAGAACCAATATGTAGTTTAATGTACAACTATGAAACTGTGGTAAATAAAGTTCAAAGATGTCCTTTAAGGGTACTGTCCCAGTGACAAGCTGTTGTATTTCTATCTTTCTTTCCTTCTTTCTGTTTCATAATCATATTTAATAATATAATCATAAAGCATATTAAGCAAAAATATATTATTAAAAAAAGGGTTAGCTGAAACAAAGACAGGAATAACACTAGACATTCCGTCCCCCCCACTTTTGAATTGATGGCTACTCCTGGTTAATGGCCACATCTAGTGCTGGACGCTGGCGCGGTGGATTGTGGGAAAGCATTTAGAGCATCGATAAGATGAGAAATGCATATAAAGAGTGTGAAACGAACGCTGTGAGTAATGAGTTGTGCTGCTGCTCGTGTATTTGTCTTGTGCACGTATGAACGGCAGAATCAGTTAGTTTTGATTCTGAATCATATGTGCTTTAATAAGTGGAAAAACAGAAGAATTAGTGACTATTTGACGACGAATAGCTTCACTTGTTTAGTTTTCTCCTGACATTTGACCCACTAACATCTAAACTAGCTTCAGCAGTCATCACAAGCAGGTTTTAAATATGAACATATACAGAACGAGCACATTCACACAAACACTAATCACCATCATGGTAACACTCAATAAACTGAAATATGCAATAAACTTCATTTAATAACATTAGATGTAACACACAACCCTAATAAACATAACTGATATGAAAAACTAAGAAGACATCAGAAAAAAACATCAAATTCAAACAATATTTGAAATGAAAATGAAATTCTGGGAACGTCAGTTTTCGGTTTTCCCTGTAAATTATTACCGTTAACCACTCAACAGGTTTTTACCGTAGCATTTTTACAGTGTGGCTTGCACATGTTTATTGTTGAAGCGCTTCTGGTGTTCTGGATCATTTACACACACGTATGCAGTCCAGAGTCTTATATCATCACAAGCATCTAAACCCATCCTCAAGACTCTTTCATCTTAATGACCATCTCCTAACGCAACGGAACAAACAACTCGCTTTAATTCCCTCCTCAAAGTGATTTGTGAGTTTGTACTCCCAGTTATGACTTCTTACTGTTACATTACACAAGCAGTTTCTCATTTGGCCATTAACGGCTTTAGAAGACAACGAGCAAACGACTTTCATCCCCTTCTCTAATTCAGATCACGAATGGAGAGTTTGTTCTGGTCAGATGGAGTCTGAATGAACTATGAGCGTAAACGATCGAGGGTCTGAAACGATGGCCAAAATAAACAGGTTAATGTGAGATAACGTTAAAATATGAAGTAACACTTGGTGAAGTTACAGTTGTAAGATATAAATCTGCAGTGTGCGATATAAAGTAGTAATTATGAGAAAAGCTGCAATTGTGAAATATATAGTCCCTTTGTAAATATACTCACATTGCAATATATAAAGAAACAATTGCATGAAAAAGTTGAAAATATGATATATATACTCACATTGTGATTAATTTTTTTAGATGTAAAGTCACAATTTGGAGATTGCAGATAAGATACATAAAGTTATAATTTTGAAATATATTTTTTTTCAGTCCATTGAAGATGTTTTTGTATTCTCAGGTTATAGTTTTTAGAGAAGACAGTTTTTTCCAAACACTTCCATCGTGTCCAGTGATCCCAGACGCTCCGGTTTAATTTGTTAGGCACACAATAAGCCTAATTCTGGACTACTGTAAACGAATGGGGTTATTCTTACTCGTCTTATTGTATATGAGTGACATGCGGTGAAGTAACCTACAGATCGTTTACATTGAGCCCACATGAGACGCTTTTATTTACCCATGAGGCTTTGAACGTTGTATGGTGTTTACATGACACACGCTGCCTCAAAAAGACATATATATTTAATTGAAGAAACCGATGCGAGTGAATATTCACTCACGGTCCAGTCGTTACATCTGAGAATGTTTAAGTCTTTAATAGTTTCCACTGCAGCTGTTATTAATTCTGCGATTGTGGTCCGGTTGATCGGTTCTGCCAGTCTGGATCTACAGCTCGAGTTCACCATCCAAACTCTGATCCCATATAACTGGGAAAACTGCACAATCTCGCAGGTTTGCAGTGCCCAGCATCAGAAAGCTCAGGCCCTTCCTAACTTGGACTAAAACTTGGATGGACTTAATTGATTCTAAAACAGAAGTGCTGGTCTTCGGATGTCCTGAATGTGCTTCCATCCTTTCTAAAACTTTGAGTCCTATAACTGAAACTGTAGGTCGGATTTTGGGTGTTATTTTTGACCCAGGACTCAAATATTTTTAAACCTAGGACGTTTAATAGGGACCAAAAAGAGAGAAAGTTTGGATTAGTTTGCATTGGCTTCCTATCGAGTTTTGAATTCAGTTTCAGGTACTGCTGTTTGTGTATAAATCTATAGCAGCTATCTCTTCTTGTACCATGTGACTAACAAGTCATCAAATTCTTCTTTGTTATCGGTACCTATGACGTGCCTTTTCTGTGGCAGCGTCTAAGCTGTGCAACAATATACCCTATATAAGACCAGTCTCCTCTTTTCAGGTTTTTACGCCTTTACTTAAGACTCGTCTTATGGTCTGGAGTAATGCTGTGTTCAAGTCCTCCTGGGACGTTTGTACAAGTCGTTATTACCACGTCAGGTGCGTTTAAGTCAGTTTGGTCGGAACAAGATGGCGATTTAACTTTTCGACATAAAATTCAATTATTTTTCTAACTCTACATCTATAAAATGATGAATGAAGAATGTGCATCCTTTTGTTTATCTTTTTTATTTCATTTAAGGTGATGTTAACTGAATAATTATATATTCTATTATAATTATACAATAATATAATATTTTGCATGCATAACTTATATAGTTTTATTGCACCCCCCCCCCCCCCCCCAGTTGTATTAATTTCAACAACTTTACTGACGCTGCATGTCTTTAGTCGTTGGTCCATTGCATCCGACATGTTTTTTACTGACACGACCCCAATTCGGAAACTCTGCGCTTGAAGAAAATAACGAGTTTCCCACTCGTAATAACGACTTTGTGGTGGTTCAAGTGCGTTCAACTCGTAAATACGATGTATCCGACATGACTTGAACGCACCATAAATGCTGTCAAATATTTGATAATGTGCTTTGATAACCGGCTGTGGCAGGTTCAAGACATTGATGTTTCCATATAGAACAACCACAGGCTCAGCACTACTTCCACTCACTATCACGAATCTACATCCCCTCCAGAAGCCACGCCTACTTCCACTCACTATCACGAATCTACATCCCCTCCAGAAGCCCCTCCTACTTCCACTCACTATCACGAATCTACATCCCCTCCAGAAGCCACGCCTACTTCCACTCACTATCACGAATCTACATCCCCTCCAGAAGCCCCGCCTACTTCCACTCACTATCACGAATCTACATCCCCTCCAGAAGCCACGCCTACTTCCACTCACTATTACGAATCTACATCCCCTCCAGAAGCCCCGCCTACTTCCACTCACTATCACGAATCTACATCCCCTCCAGAAGCCTGAGATCCACTAGTGATCGACATCTCGTGGTACCATCACTTTCCAGAACACTCACATTCATAGCATCATACCAACTTCCTAAGCCTGTTCAGAGTCCTCAATCTCTCTCAGAATTCAAGCGAAAACCTCTACTACTGTCGGCAATTAACTGCATATTTAAAAGAATTATATGCATTCGATATTCTTTAATCCGAGAGTGTACTATTCTGAATGATGTCTGAAACATTGTATTATGAGAACCACGTGAGTCTATTCGTCTCTTTTTAATGAATCACTTGCTGTATGCATCATTTGTAAGGCGCTTTGGATTAAAGCATCTGCTGAATTAATAAATGTAAATGTAAATCTACAGACGCACACGTGCTCAGCAGGTTTGTTGTCCATCCTCGGCTCTCAACCTGTTTGTATGTGTGTGTGTGTGTGTGAGAGTGTGTGTGTGTGTGTGTGTGTGTGTGTGTGTGTGTGTGTGTGTGTGTGTGTGTGTCTGTGTGTGTCTGTGTGTGTCTGTGTGTGTGTGTCCAGCCCCCTGTTTACATCCTCAAACAAACACTGAAAGAGTGTGTGAAGTTCAGATTGCCCCCCTGAGGGTTTGTGTGTGTGTGTGTAAACCGGGGTCTCACACGCCTACAGTAGCAGCTGCTTTCATTCCACATCCGTCCCATCCAGTGATATTTACTCTAAATTTCACAGGCAGAGATGTGCATGTAGTAAAACATTGTCTAAGTTGTAAACAGAAGGTAAATCAATAATTTCTTGTTTATTTGTAAATACTAAACAGTGAAGCTCCTTGATCCTGGTCTGTTTCTTTTCATTTCATCTGATCTGCTTTCCCTCCTGTTTTCTGATGATGATGATGATGATGAATGCTGGAGGAAGATATTTGCTTTCAGGATCAACAAATCTCACACTTCAACACATTTATGACTTTATTCATGAATGGAATATTTTGTAGAGAATGTACCCAGATATACTAATTATGCAAAAAAAATATTCAGAGAGCTTTAAACCGCACTAATTATGATTCTGACCTTATTCGTGAGGGTCATGTTTTAGTTTTGGACTGAACGGTCATGTTTCTCATTTGAAATGCAAACCCTCTGATTCCAAAGACCCCATAATATAATGCAAGAGACGGAAATATAATGCCTGTTTTATATTTTCATATATAAGCACTCACTGAGTGCCATATTGTAAATCAATTCAAATAAAAAATCTAACACTTAAGGTCAGTAATGGGATACTTGTTGTAAAATTCTGTGCGCGCATCTTTTTTTTTAGCTGGCAAAAAGTGGCTGTTAAAATGTATTTGTCATTGAATCATTAATTCAAGAGATTCATTTAAAAACACTGATTCATCCAGTAATGAATCAAGTCAATCTATAGTGAGTCATTGAATCATTGATTCGAGCGATTCATTCAAAAACACAGATTCATCCAGTAATGAAACGAGTCAATCTAGATTGAGTCATTGAATCATTGATTCAAGAGATTCACTTTAAGGTTCAAGGTTTCTTTATTTGTCACATAATAAATTATGCAGGGTATAATCAGAAGTGAAATGTAAGTGAAATCAGGTCCGCTCAGTGGACAGTACAAAATAATAAAAATAATATAAAAGTAACAACACAAGAGCATATATAGGGTAAAAAAAGAGAAATAAGAGTAAAATGTGCAATGGAATAAAAAGTGCTAAACAATAAGGTGTGCACAAAACAGTGTACTGGGGCTTAATAAATAGTGATATAAACAAGAGGGATGTGCAAACGGGTTGTACCGGGTATGTACACAAAGCAGCAATACGGGTGATGAGAATATGTATGTTTTCCAGTAACAATCTTGTAAGTTTATGAGACTGGGTTTGTGTTTAGGAGCCTGATGGCCTGGGGGAAGAAGCTCCTCCTCAGTCTCTCAGTTTTTGCCATCATGCTCCTGAAGCGCTTGCCAGATGGCAGTAAACAGAAAAGATGGTTACCGGGGGGATTCGAGTCTTTGATGATTTTAGCAGCTCTGCTTTTGCAGCGTTTGAGGTAGATGCCCTGCAGAGAGGAGAGAGTAGACCCTGAGATGCGCTCAGCTAAGCCCACGACTCTCTGAAGAGCTTTACAGTCTCCATACCACACTGAGATGCAATACACTTTCTATGGCCCCTGAATAGAAAGTCTTCAGGATTGCTGGTGAGACCCTGAATTTCCTCAGCTGTCGCAGATGGTACAGCCTTTGCCTGGCTTTCTTAACCTGAGTCTGAATGTGTGCAGTCCATGTCAGGTCCTCTGAGATGTTTACACCGAGGTACTTGAAGCTACTCACCCTCTCCACAGGGGTCCCACTGATCATAAGAGGAGTGTAGGGCCGCTGCTGTCTCTTCCTGAAGTCCACGATCAGCTCTTTAGTTTTGCTCACGTTCAGAGAGAGACAGTTGTCCTGGCACCATGATGTAAGTCTCTCCACCTCATCCAAGTATGCGGCCTCGTCATCGTTGTTAATGAGGCCCAGAACCACAGTATCATCCGCAAATTTAACAATAGAGGTGGAGCTGTGAGAGGACACGCAGTCGTGAGTGTACAGAGAGTAGAGCAGGGGGCTCAGGACACAGCCCTGTGGGGCTCCTATGTTCAGGGTGATGGAGTTGGAGGTGAACTGGCCGACTTTCACCACTTGTGGTCTGGCGGTGAGGAAATCTTGAATCCAGTCACAAAGTGAAGTGTTAAGGCCGAGGTCTGAGAGTTTGACAGCTAGCTTGGTGGGGACTATAGTGTTGAAAGCTGAGCTATAGTCGATGAATAGCAGCCTGACATAGTTGCCATTTTTGCTGTCGATGTGAGTGAGGGAGGAGTGCAGTACCTGAGAGACGGCATCATCAGTAGACCTATTTGCCCGATAGGCAAACTGAAGAGGGTCCAAAGTAGCAGGGATGGAGGAGCAAATGTGTTTCTTAAAACAATGATTCATCCAGTAATGAATCAAGTCAATCTAGAGTGAGTCTTTGAATCATTCATTCAAGAGATTCATTCAAAAACACTGATTCGTCCAGTAATGAAACGAGTCAATCTAGAGTGAGTCTTTGAATCATTGATTCATAAATTCCATCAGATTTTGTTCAGTAGTCTAATATTGTTTCTTCAGAATTGTGAGAGAACTACAACCTCCATTAATACAATCTAAATGTATACAGAATCAGCTCTATTTCACACACAAACAGCTTTTAATCAGTTATTATGCAGCCGGATGATTTACACGACCGTGACAGTATGAAGGTGTAGAGAAGACTTTTGTCACGTTTTATGATGTTTTATTTTATTTAGCATGTTCATAAATTCAGTTTTTCTTGTTATGCAGTAAGGGGTAAAGAGGCAGGGGTCCACAGCTCCCATCCCTAAGCAGGATTTCCCATTGACAATACATACGGTAAATTATGTGTGAGAACAAGGGAAGATGCAGGGTGCGAAGGGACACCCAGAGTGATGTAATGTGCACCTCTGTTTCACAGCAGAGAAGAGTGCTTCTAACACGGAGTCAAATTTAATTCCATGAAGTACATGACACGACACACTACATCAGGCCTGGGAAACATCGGTCCTGCAGAGTTAGCTCCAACCCTAATCAATCACATCAGAATCAGCTAATCAATGTATTTTAGGATCACTGGAAAGCTACAGGCAGGAGTGTTTGATTCAGGTTGGAGCTAAAAACAAAAATATTTTATCAATAAAATGTTCCCAAATAAACCAAAATATTATGTGGAATAATTTTTTAGCAAGTACCATCAAAATCCATGCAGTAGAGGGTTAAGTGTCAATTTTGTGAAATTGAGATGTATGCATCATCTGAAAGCTGAGTAAATAATATTTCCATTGATGTATGGTTTGGACAATATTTGTAAATCTGGAATCTGAGGGTGCAAAAAAATCTAAATATTGAGAAAATCATCTTTAA
>QVTF01011199.1:0-10000 GCA_003573665.1 Oxygymnocypris stewartii | reverse complement strand
TTTGATTCAGCCCCAAATTTGATTTCAGACTTGCTTTTATCAGTACATTTATGACTGGGGATATCCCATTGGAGGAACCTGAGGATATGTATTCTCATTTGCACAATGCATCAAACCTTGTAGGGCAAGCAACCTAATTTTTCTTTTATATATATATATATATATATATTCAACTGTTTTTTTTTTGTTTTTTTTACCAGAGAAAATGTATTGGTTAGCAAGGGCTACTTGGGTATTTTTCTTGCATGGTATGCTCTTTCATTTATTAGACTCTTTTATTCAACAAGACCAGGCATCGAACAGGACATTCCCCAAAGTTGGCTTTTTCAGTAGCTGATTCCTAAAATTATTACATTCGTACATGTTTTATATTTACATTTACATTTATGCATTTAGCAGACGCTTTTATCCAAAGCGACTTACAATTGCATTCAGGTTATACATTTTCATTAGTATGTGTGTTCCCTGGGAATCGAACCCACAACCTTTTGCGCTGCTGATGCAATGCTCTACCACTGAGCCACACAGGAACACTTATATTATGTAACTATTAGCAAAGACAGTCGCCATTAAGTAAATAGAGGATACAATCTTAATAGCAGAATTGATTATAGCTTGGTGGGTTTGAACAAACCACCATTTGGTATATAATTGTAGATTTTTCTAGGGAAACAGGGATGCTATTGTATTGACCTGCATTGTTCAGAACTATCTCATTTATCAGATACTTTTATCCATACATTTATTACAGGTACAGTCACTATGGCGTAACGTGAGGTTAAGAGTCTTGCACAATAGCACAATGGTGATAGTTCATAGACCACTTCTTTTGGGGCTTGGACGTGCAGACTTTTGGTTACCAAGCCAGATGATCAACTACTGGTTTGCAGGGCAAACAGTGATACTGGGTTGTTGCCCTGCATTGTTCTGTAGTGTTCTGATGCTTTTATCAGTGCACTTTACTAGGACAGTCCACCTGGAGTAACCTCAGGTTGAAGTATCCTGCTCAGTGTGTACAGTGTTGATAGTTCATGACTTGCTCGTTTAACCCCTAGGCTACAGCACCGCTGGTGTATTGGCCTGCATTGTTTTGTCATATGCTTTTAATGTGATTACACCTTAAAAACCTCTAGTGTATTCCGCCATACATTGTCAGTGAAGCAATACAAGCCAGCAGAGACGTACATGAACATGCAGTTGTCATGCTTGTCATGCATCAGCTTACGTTTGTGACCCCCTCTATTCAAGGATGACATTTGAACAGGAAGATCGCCAATATTTGTCTCTGTAACAAATCCAGTGTTCAAATTGTGTCAAAGCTCTTGGGGGTCCCCCTAACCAGAACCCCTCCTCCATCCCCTTCAAAAAAAAAAAAAAAAACATACATTGATATGATTCATATTTATTGTTCATATTTATAACACACTCTAAATGAGCACAGTCAGTCTAGTTAGTGCTTAAGCACTCATAATCTGTATGATAAATTAATCTCTTTACATTTACTGTACGTACATTTGCACTTTTGTTGCTTATGATAAGGGAATTCTCAAGTTTCAGTCTAAACTAAATTCAGCGATGACTAATCTGAACGTCCTCTGATTGGCCACTGCATTCCTAAGCTCAACAGAATCTTGTGTGATTGGTTATAATGAGCAAAACACGTACAAATTAAATACGATGTAACATTAGCTATTTTTTGTCTAAATTGAATACAGCAATCGAATCCTTTCATTTCATTTTTCACTAGTTTCATATTTCAAGCATTATAGTTTTATTGAAAACCCCCCCCCCCCCTCAATTCGAACACTGAACACATCTACCATTTCCACTTCTACTAGTGACCCTCTCTCACTTTCTCTGTATCACCGAAGGCCTGTGTGTTGAGGAAAATGAAGACAGGAAGGTTAAAAAAAAGAGGAGAGAGATATCACAGTCTGTGTGTGTCATCTGACCTTTTAGAAATCTCTCTCTCCTTGCTGTTGTTCTTCCCTGTGTGCAGCTGTGGGATTTCACGTTGTTGAAAAGTGATCTCTATCTTGCCAGTCACCTCTGAGACTCTCACTTACGGGCCAATGAAATATCTCTATTATCAACAACGTAAAGATAAACGTGTTCAGTGATCAGAGCTGATAGTGTTAACTCTTTGACATCAGTCCGTGTTGTTACTTTAATCTTGTGTGCCTGTGCTTGACTAATCATCCAATGACGAAGGGCCCCATCCACATCTGCTCCATCTTTCCCAATGACAGTAGGGTCATGTGACCAGACCTGTCCCCATCTCTGGGATTGAGAAGAGCTTCGGTTGGCATAGCAACACTGTGGAGGTTTTAGGAACATGACAAGCATACAGCGACTCCAAGATGTTGGGTGGGGTCATAGTGTGACACACCGGAAATGATACAGAGCTGTTGTTGGAACCAGGATTGCCTTTATATTTTGAGAGCATTGAGAAAGAATTTCACTCATGTGAATGAGTGTCTGTTGTGTTTATATGGACTAGCCATTGGTATTGGTCATATTATTAAACAGATTTTATCCAGTGTTATTTAAGTACTGGTTATATATTATTATAGTATATATGGTGGGGAAGTCGTGGCCTAATGATTAGAGAGTCGAACTTGTAATCCAAAGGTTGTGAGTTTGAGTCTCGGTCCGGCAGGAATTGTAGGTGGGGGGAGTGAATGTACAGCGCTCTTTCCACCCTCAATACCACGACTGAGGTGCCCTTGAGCAAGGCACCGAACCCCCAACTGCTCCCCGGGCTCCGCAGCGTGTGTGTGTGTGGGTGTGGGTGTTGGTGTGTGGGTGTGCGTGTGGTGTGGGTGTGGGTGTGTGTGTGTGCGTGTGTGTGTGTGCGTGTGTGTGTGTGTGTGTGCGTGTGTGTGCGTGTGTGCGTGTGTGTGGGTGTGTGTGTGGGGGTGTGTGTGGGTGTGGGTGTGCGTGTGCGTGTGCGTGTGTGTGTGTGTGTGTGCGCAACCATACTTGGCCACATCTCACTTACTGTATATTTTGCTATTAACTTTATTTTTATTTCAGTTTTAGTAATGTTAGTACTTAATTCAGATTAATTAAATTCTGTAATTAGTTGACAAGGCAATTTTTTTGTTTTTCGTGTAATTTATATTCAATTTCAGCTTTATTTTAGTTAACAAAACTGTTTTTGTTTTTTTTTAGTTAAGAACACTGGTTCCATGTAGTGTTTAATTTGTTGAAATCATGTAACACATGAAAAACGAATCTGCTGGAGCCAAACAGAAATTAGCATGTCATTGGTTAAGAGATTTAAAGATCACATGATTAACAGATCCAATCGAAAGGGTTCCAGTTTCCTGGTTCATGTTTCAGCAGATGTTGGGTTTTGAAATATTTAGTTCCACCCACTTTCAGCACTGTATCTCCAAATGGCTTCATTTTTAGTATCCTCACCTTGGTGAATACTGACCTAAAAATAAACCCGATCTGACCTTGAGAAGGACCGCCATCTTCCTGTCACTTCTACAAAACATGAGTTACTATTAAGAGGACCAAGGAAAGTAGTTCAGCTCTTCTTCAGACAATCTTTTAACTGATCAGTGGTTCACACTGGTTTTCTATATAAATGCTCATTGCAGTTGGGGTTTTTTCTGATGTTACTCATATTTTCTTGATTTTGTGTTTCCCATCATTAATGGTGTTTCATTAGTCAAGCATAACTAAGAAAGAATTTGAATTGAGGTAGCAAACAGGATGCAGAATTACAATATGAATTTGAATGTAAGGGAGTAGAATTAAAATTAATTTAATTTTAAACCAGTTGAATTTGAATGTAAGGAAGTAGAATTAAAATTAATTTAATTTTAACCCAGTTTTCAGGGTTATTCTAGTATCATTGAGTTTTATATTAATATAAATAAAAAATTATATTTTCCGCTTTAATTTTAAATTTAAATTTTGTTGTGTGTGTGTGTTTTAATATAACGCGCATGCGCACGTGCGCGCGTGCGTGTGTGTGTCAGTAAAGTTTTTATTCATTATTTTAAACTAAATTAAAGATGAAATACATATTTTATTTTATTTTAATTAATGTTTAATGTCAAGATAAGGAAATGTTTTTATTGGGTTTTAATTTTAGTTTTAGTTAACTATAATAAACCTGGTACTTTTTAGCTGTTTAATTCTAACAGCTTTGAAAGGCATCTTACTAAAAGCCTTGTTTGGAAGATTTGAACAAAGTTTATAACTACTATAGAACTAGGCAACTATAGAAATCTGTACTTAGTTTCTATATTTCACCACATTTAGTAACTTAACTCTTGTGGTCAAAGAACACTTAATTTTCCAGAATCAATCACTCACATTAATCTCTTTGAATTGCAGTTCAGTAACGTCCAATCCAAACGTACACACATAAATTGAAAAGGAACCGATTCTTAAATTCTACATTTTTTACAGCCCTGTAAAGCAATTGGACTTTCACCCGTCAGGCGATAAAATGGGTGATAAATCCTCGTGACAGTGACCGAGCACTTCTGCTTTCATTTGACACAGTGCTGTCATTATAGTCATTACATCAAATGCATTACTTTTAACTTGTCATGCTGTTTGTACGCCTCATTAGTAAAGTGCAGCGTATTGTTGTTATCTGTTAAAGCACAACTAAAACTCTGTGTGTGTGTAAATTGACCTGGAAGTGATCAGAGATTACAAGCCAGACGTTTCGATGGCAATGCAGCGGTCAGTGTTATCGACATTAATGGAAACGAGAAGCTTCATGTCTTCACCCCGGCGTCTCTCGTAAAGGTTTTTATTTTCACGCATATCACTTTTCTGCATGTCACTGAGCTGGATTCTGTCTGAACTTGTGTCCTTCCGCAGCAGGACCATTGAAATTCAGGCACTGAACTGCCAATGAGGAAACTCTCTGCGGCAGACAGCACACATCTCTCTCTCGCTCTCTCTCTCTCTCTTTCTTGCTTCTTAGCTCTGGCAAATCTGGATAGCACAGGATTGTGTGGGCGGCATTCCAATCTCACGTGTATCAAAAAGACATGCATCGGCCACATTTACACAAGCTGCTAAATTTAGACGCCTGACAAAGTCATAAATAGTTATAAGATACAGTCCCCACTGGTGATTTAGCATGACCAAATGAATGTGTGTATTTTAACTCTTCTCCTTCCATTTCTTTTTCCGATCTAAGCTCAGATCTTCTGCCAGGTTTTTTGAGTTAGTCACCTGAATGTAAATGCCATGTGACTGAGTCTATTTTAAAGGAATTATTACATGTATCCCATTTATGGATTAAAAATAGCAGCATGCCTGAATGCAGGTGCTATTTTTAATCAATGCATGTGAATAATGTAACAGCATGCGGATCTGTTTAATGTTTAATTGTTTAATGCATTTATGTGCTTTACGCTTTCTTCTGATGCCTATTCATTAACTACTGGGTGTGTGTGCATTTTTATCTTATAGATAGACAGACAGACAGACAGACAGATAGATAGACAGGTAGATAGATAGATAGATATAGATAGATAGATACATAAAACAATGGATGGTGAAAACGATGGATGGTTGGCTGGATCTCACAGTCTCCTGTGAGGGCTAAGTGTAGGTGTAGTGCAATAGTACATACAGTTTGTACAGTATAAAAACCATTACGCCTATGGAGAGTCCCCACTTTTCACAAAAACAAACGTGTGTGTGTGGTGTGTGTGGTGTGTGTGTGCGCGCCCGCGTTTTGGTGACAAATGAGGACATGAATTTGTATAATGACAGAGGTATGACAGGTATTGCAAGGAGAAGGTGACTTTTCAGGACATTGCCCCATGTCCCCACTATTCAAAACGCTTATAAATCATACAGAGTGAGTTTTTTGGGGGAAAGTAGAAATGCACCGTCTCCTGTGAGGGCTTAGTTTAGGTGTAGGGTAGGTGTAGGGCAATAGCACATACAGTTTGTACAGTATAAAAACCATTACGCCTATGGGATGTCCCCACTTTTCACAAAAACAAACGTGTGCATGTGTGCGTGTGCGTGCGTGCGTGTGTGTGTTTGTGTGTGTGTGTGCGTGCGTGTGTGTGCGTGTGAGTGTGTGCTTGCATGCATGTGTGTGTGTGTGCGTGCGAGTGTGCGTGTGTGTGAGTGTGTGCTTGCATGAATGTGTGCGTGCGTGTGCGTGTGTGTGAGTGTGTGTGAGTGTGTGCTTGCATGCATGTGTGTGTGCGTGCAAGTGTGCGTGTGTGCCTGCATGCGTGCGTATGATTGCAAAAGGGGTTAATGCATCTAAAAATTTAAGCTTTTTGGACTGACCTCAAATCCTCCACCATAATTTTACAGATAAACACACAAATGAAACAACCACGTCCTCCCAATAGTCTGACATACTGTCCTTTTGAATGGATTTGGGATTGAGTTCATCTTTTCACACACAGGAAATTATTGTGTTTGAGCAGAAAAACCCTGACAGGCTGTGTTGAGTCTAGATGTAATGCAAAATGAAGCTTTCTGCAATTCAACATGAAATCAACAGTGACCCTATTTACTTAACACCTGTTCCTGTGCTTTTTTTATTATTTATTGCTCTGCATGTTATTGTAAAATAAAAATATGTCTGTCCACTTCAAACACATTCTGATCCATTCCTGATGGATAATGTCAAGTCTTGAACTGTTTTATTGTTGTTTCACTCAAACAATAGTGAAGTGAAATGGGTTGTTAGTGTTTGGTGTGGACTTTGAACGTTTTATCTGCGCTGGACTCATTAAGAGCCGCTGTAACACACACGTGATTGCCAGTAAAAGGAATTGCTGATGGTGAACATGAGTTAAGATTAACATTACATGGCATGATACTTTGTGCGAGTTGTTTCTGTGTGTAGCCATGCTGGAAATAAATTTGTTTCAAGCTTAACATGCCCACAAAAAAAGGATTTAGGCACTTAAATTACACTTACAGATGTCTGAATATCATTGCATTACATAAAATAAATATCAAACACTTTTTAAATAAAGTTTACAAATTTAGCTATGTGCTTTATTTATTTATTATATTTAGATTTAGTTTTAGTTCCATTTATGATATTTAGCACTTTATCTTATTTAGAGATGGCTGCCAAGGCGACATTTATAATTCTCGTTTAAGTTTTTCAAGATTTTTCATCTAATATTTTATTTTATTTTGTTTTATTTTAATTTATTTTACTTAGTGAAACCAATTTGTTATATTTTAGTTAGCACACTAATAACAACACAGCTACATTTTTATTAAATTGTATTTTATTTGTATTTAATTTTATTATGATTATCTTTTATTTTCAGTAGTTATTTTAGTTAGCACACAGCAACACTGCTTATATTTCATTTCCGTTCAGTGCCATTTTTGAAAAAGTTTCAATAGACCTTTGTTCTGTTTGTAATGCTAAAAAATATATAGGGTTGAAAATGAAGCCAACTTGACTTCATACGTCCACTAAAAATAAACAAAATATAATAGCTGATTCAAAAATATTGATATTTCAAATGATGAAGAAAATTAAGTTGAATAAAGAGAATGAAGTGAAAAGATCCTGCTGCATTTGAGACATTGTCTTTGATATTCTGTAGCTAATGCAATGACATTCAGACACTTTTAAGAGTCCAAATATTTTCTGGGGTCACTGCACTGTAAATAAACACATCAATACATCTCTGCATTTCCAACCTGCAGGATTTGAAGCTGAAAGAGTAACTTTCCCATAGTGTGTGTGTGTGTGTGTGTGTGTGTGTGTGTGTGTGTGTGTGTGTGTGTGTGTGTGTGGTGTGTGTGTGTGTGTGTGTGTGTGTGTGTGGTGTGTGTGTGGTGTGTGTGGTGTGTGTGTGTGTGTGTGTGTGTGGGTGTGTGTTCTGATGAGTCACCACATGCTTCATTGCTGTCCATTGAGCGCTTTTCTTTAATTAAGGAAGTGGGGATTAATAAAGTCGTCAGTAACCTGCCCACTCACAAACTCTCTTTCTCCCACATGGGTTTCACCACATCACGATTTGTAAAGTTCGTGTCCACAGCACTGTCCTATATCTGCCAGAGCCGTGAGGATGCCTTTATTTCAGTATTCATTTAGTTGCGCTCATATGCTATTATGGTATTATTCACATTTCTTTTTACCTTTTTTTTATATTTTCACTTTTCATTTTAATTTTATAGAATTTCTTATGTGCTTTTTTAATTGTATGTGTATTTATATTTCACTTTATTCTAATTTCAGTTTTAGTTTTAGTAATTGCAGAACTTCAACTTATTTTATCTCCGTTAGCTGCCGAGGCAACATTTATACTTTTATACTTTTTGCTCTAAATACAATTCCTTTGCATTGAGGTACAACATGGATTTAGAATTGCCATTTGAATATGAGTACAAAGAAATAGAACTAAAATGAATTAAAATACAAATAAATGTATATGTCATTTTTAACTCAAATATTTTACATGTGTATAGGACAAATAGATTGATAGAATAATAGATAGATCTAAAATGTATAAGCAGGGATGGATGGATGGAATGACAACGATATTATGACAGACAGACAGACAGACAGATAGATGGATAGATGGATAGATGGATAGATGGATAGATGGATAGATGGATAGATATTTTGGCTCAGAATACAAAGGAATCTGCTTTAATAAAGAAAATGACACCATGTTTGGGTCATGTGACAGTCCTGATGTCCAGCGCGAGGGGAACGTGTGCACACTCAGCTTCTCCTTAAACACCGCAGCCGTGTTTGATCCTTGTTGACTGACGTGGGAAAAGAGTAAATTAGGTTTTGGAGGCTTCAATCCTCTTCCCTGCCTAAATTGAACCTCTTTCTCTGATGGCTTGTCGGTTCCTCACTAACACCCACTCCAGTGTGCTGGATTCTCCTCCACGCTCTGTAAAAGCCACTGCTTATACTCGCCGGCTTTAAATAATGGAGGAAGGTGCTTTCGGGGGCAGAATGTGTGTAATGGCAGGGGTGAATAATTCAGCCTCATCTACTCTCTGTCCTGTTCACTAGCACCATTATGAGAGGAGACACTCAGATCATGCAACCTCACCATCAAATCTTAATGTCAGTTTCTAGCCCCATGCACCAGGTCCGACTCCCGGGGCCCTCGGAGGGGCCGGCCTGAGGTCAGGGCTTTCAGGACGCTGATGCTGATGGACAGAGAGGGATTGAGGCTGAACTCAGGTCTGCTGAGCAGATATCTTCTCATGAGCTGACGCAAAGGCTTTGGTTTGCCTTTATGAGTTATAGAGTGTAATATTGGAAAATCCTGCTTAGATGTTCACATGTGCTGGAGGTCAGGGATTTAAAGGGACAGTTCAGCGGAAAATGTAAACTGTGCTGTTCCAAACCTTTTTAAAATGTTATTTTCCACACAACATAAGCACTTCACGGTCCAAAAGCACCATAAATGTATCATTCAAGTTGTCCATATTAAATAAAATATGCTCCATTAAAGTCATATGATGGCAGGGAAATGTGCAAAAATACAAATGTTCCTTCAGTTTGGGATCAGTACGATTTGTGAAGTCTCTTCTGATCACCTGCATTTATTTGCTTAAAAATACAGTAAACAGAATTATTGTGAACTATTATTACAATTTAAAATAAGTGGTTGCTATTGTAATGTGTTTTAAAATGTCATTTATTTCTGTGATGCAAAGCTGTATTTGGATGATCATTACTCCATCAGTGTCACATGATCTTCAGAAATCATTATAATCATTCTAATATGCTGATTTGCTGAACAGTTGTGTTGCCGAATATGTTTGTGGAAACAGTGGTAAATCGTATTTTTCAGGATTCTTTCACTTGAAAGTTTAAGGCAACCAGCTTTAGGACATTAGTGAGTTTTCTCAACTTCTTGTATTCAGTTTATACAACAAACAGTAGAGAAACTGTAAAAATCTCCTGTAAAAACAAGTGAGTATATCTGATGTTTGTCTATGCAAAACTCACTATTTTTTATTTCTGTGACATTTCTATGGTCCTAAT
>QVTF01011198.1:0-19649 GCA_003573665.1 Oxygymnocypris stewartii | reverse complement strand
CAGAGTGATTTTGCCAGCCTTTTTGCTCACTCTGGATAAGTACAGTTCCTGGAGAGTGGGGAGGGTTGTATCAATGATTCACTCAGCAGTCCTGACTACACTCCGTAGTCTCTTGAGGTCAGATTTGGTAGCTGAGCTGAACCAGACAGTTATTGTTGTGCAGAGGACTGATTCAATAATGGCAGAGCTGGTGTGACACCGTCTGGGCCTGGTGCTTTTTTCCTTTTCTGCTTCCGGAAGACCTGGCACACCTCGTCTTCGCTGATCTGAATTGCAGGTGTGGGGGGTAGGGAGATTTCTGGAGGTGTTAATGCTTGCGCGGAGAGGTGTTCAAGGTTGGTGCTGGGTATTTTTTCAAATCTGCAATAGAACTCATTCAGATTGTCTGCCTGTTGTTGATTCTCCACAGTGCTGGGGGATGGTGTCTTGTAACTGGTGATGTCTTTCATACCTATCCACACTGAAGCAGAATCACTGGAAGAGAATTGGATCCTTAGCTTATCGGAATAATTCCTCTTTGCTACTTTGATCTCTTTTTCCAGTGTGTATTTAGCCTATTTATTCAAGACTTTATCCCCCTTTCTGTAAGCATCTTCTTTGGCCTGACGGAGCTGTCTGAATTTTGCAGTAAACCATGGTTTGTCATTGATGTAGGTTAAATGAGTCCTGGTAGCACATGTCCTCACAGAAACTGATATACGAAGTGACAGTCCCTGTGAGCTCGTCAAGATCATTTGAAGCAGCCTCAAAAACAATCAGTAAGGTTGAGACAGGCTTGTAAAACCCGCTCTGTCTCATTGGTCCATCTTTTTACAATCTTTACCACAGGTTTAGCAGATTTTAGTTTTGCCTGTAGGTTGGTATAAGGTGAACCAGGCAGTGATCAGAGAGCCCCAAAGCTGCCCGTGGGACAGAGTGATATGTATTCTTTATTATTGTGTAACAGTTATCCAGTATATTACTGTCTCTGGTGGGACATGTGATGTGCTGTCTGTATTTTGCCAGTTCACGCAGTGGCGGTTTTTGGCATGGGCAAACCGGACAGGTTTTTTTCATGACATGTGGGGGGCGGCACAAGCACTTGAAATAAAATGTAATCTGCGCCGCTAAGCGGTTTTCTATTATCTATCATATAACTGTGTGGGGAATTGGCAAATTGGCTCCCCGCTTGCTGAGAAGGTGCACAGAAGCTGAGTGAGAAGTGGAAAGGGGGGGGCTAGTATTTACACTAATTCTGATAGCATGTGAAATGAAGCCGAATTTGGTTCGACTGGCGAGCCCTTTAGGACCGGTTGCTTTTCCATAGGCTAGAATCTGAATACGTTACTCACTGAATACGTTCATTTTTCATTTACACTAGCACAGCTGCGGCAGCACCAAACACAACAGACTTGTTGGAGGTGCAGTACGGCACCACACCACACAACACACTAAAGCACAGCGAGAGCGATCCAAAAGGCCATAAAGAGCCGTCTGCTTTCCAGTCTCTCCTGCCGCACCCTGATGCCTCCCACCAACGGTCCGTGCGATGCCGATCCACCCCGAACAAGCAGAAACAAACTATCAACAATAGCGGACATTGCGTTGCTATTGGTTTTCATGGCTTTGAGAACCTACATCAGCATCCAAACACAGCCAATCCAACATGTTCGTGTTTAGCTGCTATATCAAATATGGCGGTCCAAAGTTTCCTGTCGTCTTGTTGGTCACGGTAACCCCGCCCCTCGCCTCTGACGCAAGCGGTTCTTCTTTCTAGCCCAGCAATGTTTTGGTGCTATTTACGAACCACTTTTCCTGGTTCGGAGCTTGTGCTTTGGGGTGTCGAAAGACAAAGAACCAGTTTTAAACTTTAAAGGGAGTTTTAACCAGTTCTGGCTCCGAACCTGCACTGGAACTGCCTTGGTGGAAAAAGGTATCAGAGGGCTTAAGAACTAATTTATTTTCCTTAGCTTTTAATAATGTAATGTCATTTGTATGTTTTTATTTTTTTTTGGGGGGGGGGGGGGGCTTTATATGTGTTTATTTTTTGGCTTTATTTATGTGATCACTTTTATGTACAGCATTGTTTTGAGTTGATATTGGAAATATAATTGTTCATGCTCTTTTCTCATATTTTAGCATTTAGCTTACCTTTGCCGTCATCTAACAATCAAGTTATAGCTATTAAGATGCCAAATGAAAGTGTGCTTGAAAAGATTATGCCTAAAAAAAATTCAAAATGGATATCCATTTTCATATATTATACTGTTCATTTCTGATGTTTTGTAATTAATTAATTTAGTCATTATGTAATTGTTATATCAGTGAATCCATAGTTTTAACTGTCTTCTATGCTTTAAAGAGCACTTTTAAAGATCTGGCCAATCGCAGTAGTCACATTTCCAGTGCATCAAATTCACTTGTGTGAATCCGAAAACATGCAGAAAGATGAGCATGTACAGGAAATATGTTAGTGTTCTCATGCCCGCCAATGGAGCATGAATGTGTCAAGTGAACAATGTTGCAATCACTGGCCAAAAAAGCCAGACCTGCCCTGATATGCCATTCCAACACAACTGAACAGGTCATTTTTGATATGATATGACATGCACTGATCATTCTGTCTGAGGTCAATGTGGGGATCGCCCAGGATGCTCCATATTCAGTAAGCACCAAAGACCTACTGAGAATGGTTGTAATGTTTCAAGGAAATGAAACAGATCAATAGTGTCTGCCCTCAATGACAACAGAGAATTAAATGACATGGAAAAGATCATCAAGCTCACTGGCTACAAATGCATGAGTGATGCTAAATGATGGATTATGGAGATGCTTCAACACGTGCCTATGGGCTAAGCATTTTTTTACTCAAACAGAGACAGGCAAGAAGACGAACAGTGAAAGAGAGAGAGACAGAGACAGAAACAAAGACACAGAGAGAGTTAAGGCGTTACCCCATGAAGCTCCTTCAAGTGATTCCAGGCAGAGAGAAACAGAGGAAGAGAGGAAAGTCAGTGACAGCACATCAATAAACTCACGTTTAAAACGTTTTTGACATGACAACACAGCAACAAACATAAAAACAAACAGGAAGTAGAAAAGATTAGTCAGTACAGCTGAGAGACCCCTTTATTCTGAGATACCGCTGGTATTCCGAAGCAGTATTTCAAGGTATGGAACCCACTCTCTGTTCAGCTTGCCTTACTCATAGATAAATAATTGTTACGTGGCAGTAAACCATCTCTTTTGCACTGATCTTTTAGGTAGAGTTGGCAAACCAAGAAAGCCTTGCTGGTTAAATTAGTTAAGAAGCCTAATGAGGACACAAGAGCACGAGTATCTCATTCCAGGCATCTGCCTCCAAAACAAGTCGGTGACTGCAATGCTGGTATTGTCAACAGGGTTCCCAGACCATATATACACTCACTGGCAACTTTATTAGGTACACCTTGCGAGTACCGAGTTGGATCCTCTTTTGCCTTTGGAACTGCCTTAATTCTTCATGGCATAGATTCAACAAGATGTTGGAAACATTCCTCAGAGATTTTGGTCCATATTGACATGATAGCATCACGCAGTTGCTGCAGATTTGTCGGCTTTACATCCATGATGCGAATCTCCCGTTCCCTCACATCCCAAAGGTGCTCTATTGGATTGAGATCTGGTGACTGTAGAGGCCATTTGAGTAAAGTGAACTCATTGTCATGTTCAAGAAACAAGTCTGAGATGATTTGATCTTTGTGACATGGTGTATTATCCTGCTGTAACTAGCCATCAGAAGATGGGTACACTGTAGTCATAAAGGGATGGACATGGTCAGCAACAATACTCAGGTAGTCTGTGACGTTTAAACAATGCTCATTTGGTACTAGAGCACCAAACACTAAAATTGCAACTGCACGGTATATAGTATACATATATATGTACATGAATATACTATATACCATGCAGTTGCAATTTTAATCAAAAGAAAGAAAGAAAAAGTGTCAGGCAGTGGAGGGTTTGGTGCATCATGTGAAGTCAGAATTGCAACTGATTTCATAATAAAAATAAACTGTAGCACCAGAACCATTACAATTAAAACTCTTAACATTACTGCTCCTTTGTATTTTCTGCTGCTTCTACAAGCAGCTAATATAATTTCCTCAATACTAATGTGTTGCAATGGCCCATCCATTACAGCACAGGAGATGCAAACAGCTGTTCGTATCAGACAACTCCTTTATTAGCTCCTTCACACACACACACACACACACATGCACACTCATTATTTTTGAGACTGCATTGAGACTGCAAAAGTGCAATAAAGTGATGTCAACTGACCCACACCACTGAGAGAAGGACAGGAAGTAAATTACAGATCAGTGGGTGTTTGCAGCTTTGAATGTGTACAACAAAGACAGACAAAGGTACTCTTGTCATGCTGTGGGAACGAGTGTAAAGTACAACCTTTTAAAAAGAATAAGAGTATACAGGCAAGAACTTGAACTAAAAGGTGTCTCAAATTACTCTGTATTTTGTAGTCAAGATTTATGATAAACTTCAAACAGCTTAAATAATAGAGTCTATTAAGAGTTTAGGCAGGTGTTTGTAAATTAAAGGCAACTTACGAGAATGCGAATGCCACCAGCGCACCACTGACCACAATGAAGTCCAGAATGTTCCACAGATCTCTGAAGTAGGAACCAGGATGCAGCAATAAACCTAAATCCACCATCTGATCAAAGGAGAAACATAAAGATTAAAGATTATTTAGGTTGAAACAGCCATCAAAGTTCTATTTCTGTAACAAATTCACTGCCTTTACAATACATTTCAAGACATTTACTGACAGACTTTATATAATTCACTGTGAGCAATGTTCCCATTATTATACAGAATCCCAACAGTGGGAGTCTTTTATTGTGATGAATATGGCAGTTTTGTAAAATAAAATCTTATAGATTTTCAGACGCTTTATTTGTTGAGAATCTACCAGTTACTGTACTGAATCTATTTATGAACACAAGATCATGTCCTACAGTATGTGATCTTAATTAGACTAACTAGTTGACTATTTGTTCAGACAAACCACTGACTAGTCGTTTATGAAAATACATACTGTAGTTGTGCACTGTCACCAAACAGCAATATCTCAGGTCATGAGGAGAATTCTGGATCACTTCTTCTATCAGATATCCAATTAAACAGTGTAATTTACCATACAATTACCTTAATGACCATCTCAAATGTGAAGACACCAGTGAAGACATAGTCTAAATACTTCAGAACCTATGAAGTGAAAGTAAAATTGTCATCAGACTATTATCAGTCATTTGGGACACACAGGAAAATGAGGTAAAACTTTGACAAAATCTGACTTTGCACAGTCAGACCAGCACAGACAAAACATATGAGAGACGTACATTGTTACGAGGGGCATCGGCTTGGACTGGGTCCTCCGCAGCCAGGGCTATACTGCTCATGGCAATCACCACCAGGATACACATCTCAAAGTAGCGCAGGCTCACAATGTAGTGGCACAGACGTCTCACCCTGCACACACACACACAGAAACAACACACTATAAGAGTGAGGATTAAGGCAATTGCAATTACATTACAAAGTGTGATACCTAAACGTTACTTTAAATCTACATTTAATTAACCACCGATAATTAATATTTTCATGCAAGCCATAAGCAGAGGTCTCGGAATTAAATGATTAATTCAGTAATAGCTTAGATTTTAGCAGGCATGTCAGGTCAACAAACACTTATGTGGCATTAGTATATAGTAAAATAAAATTCCTATATTGTTGCACCAACAGAATCATGACAGGCAGCTGCATTTGGCAATTGCCCAACAATACACAGCTTTATATGGAGGTTTATGGGATTGGATGCCTTTTAGTCTTAATGATCTTAAAGTGTTCACCTTAAACACACACAATTAAACTTTACAACCATTATTAGTGACGGTTGAGACAAGTAATAATCAAAAACATTTGCAGATATAACAGCATTGGTAGTTTGCCAAACATCATCTACAAATGCTGTATCTGAATACTCAAAACAAAACTCAACTGTTGTGGAAGCTATTTTAAATGTGTCACACTATGGAAAAGATATGTCAGTACTTTAATTTCATTATGAGCATTTTTTTTTGTATTACTGTAGATAACAAACTGTCTAAACATTACTTGAAAATATACTTGATATGCTCACTTGACTGTGCCATGCTACAGCACTACTTGTTGACAAAAAAACATATTTCTGGAAAGCCTTTTTGAATGTGAGCTACTGTCAAGTTACCCCAAAAAAATGTTAAAGGAATACTTCTGCTTTAACTCAGATTGCAGCTCTAACAACAGCTTTTGTTACACTCCACTTGGATAAATGTTCAAATGCACATGGTTTTGAAATCATTGGGACAAATTTTCTGCACGCATGCACGCACGCACACACACACACACACACACACACACACACACACTTACGGATTGGTTGGGTTGAAGATGAACATGGAGCTGAAGGGGAGGATGGGACGAGGGCTGCTCTGGTTCACATCCTCTAGATTCTTCTCAGTCATGGGCATTGTCTCACTGTCTATACTGTTCACTGAGAAAAACAAAACAAATATCATGTGTGAATTTATACACTTTGAAAGATTTTGTTAGACCAACAATGGCTTGTTGCCAGCAGCAATGTTTACACACTTAAAAAATTGGCATACCTATACGAGTATAAAATGAGTGAAAAATTAGTCACAGTGACCTGATATGGCTGTATGAGAAATACTAACTGGGAATAAGGGTTGTTTCTCCAGGAGGAGATGTGACGGTCACAGGTATGTGTGTGCCCATTCCTCCAGTCAGACTAATATTTTGTTTATTGTCAAAGTCTTCTGGTTTCTCAAGACACCATCGGTTCCCAGCTGAAGGCTGATTGGGGTTTACAGCCAATGAATCTCCTCCCATATCCGTGTGCCTACAGCAGTCAAAATGAGACTATACATTGGCATCTTGGTCATGAACATCTCTGCGTTTCTGAACTAATCTTTTAGATTAACAAATCCATCATTGTCAATTACATGCAGTGATTCATATTTCAGAGCATATTATTGGTTGGACCTAATGAATAAGAAGACTTTTCAATAAACGAGTTGGTGTTTTGAGTTTGGATTGACTCAGAAAAGCAATGGGAAACAATCTGACTCAGAAACAAAATAGAACTCAAACTCGTTCTTGAATATGGATGTGTTGACTGACAATATTCTTTTTTGCATCATAGATATGTAGACACACATTTTATTAAATAATAATAAGATTTGTTTCTATTCTTTGCTTATAGTACACAAGAATCACTGGTCATCACCTACTAGTGTGTCTACTGAATGAATCAATGAACAAATCTCAATGAATATTTTAGCTGAATGGATTAAAGTGAGTTCTTGGGACAAAACAGAATCTCAACCACTGCTGGAATAAGGTAAAAAACAAGGTTTCGTTGCTACTGGAACGTTCTGGAATATAGTTAACTTTTCTTGGAAACTTGGGAACAAATGTGCATGTATCATTTTAAAAAAATGACACCTTTTCAAAAATAGTTTTACCTGTGGCTGTGTGACTTGCCCTCCTCCTGCTCTCCATTACCTCTTTGCTCCTCTCCTTCCAGTGTCGACTGAGCTTTACTGGTACGTGTTCTGTGCCGTCTCCTCCCTCCGTTACCTCCATTTTCACCCCTGGAGCACCTCTCCCCCTCCCTTGTTCCAGAACGTGAGCCATCCTTCTGCCTGGACCGCCGTTCACTCTTCCCTGCGCTGACCACTCCATTGCCCTCTCTGCTATGCTTATGAGAGTGATGGTGATGATGTTCTCTCTCACCACCTCCCACTCCCTCGTCCACTGAGCTCTGATGGTGATGTCTACGTCCTCCTTCTCTGCTCCGGCTCCTGTCACTCTTCCCCTCCTTATACAGTGTCCCATCGTGCTCCTTACTGCGGCTGTGATGGACGTGATGCCGGCCTTCTTTGCCATGACCCGTGTCTCCATTTTCATTGGTCTCATTGGAGGGACGCTCCCTGTGACGGTGGTGTTTGCGTGGTGGGTGTGGCTGTGGGGGCTCTATTACTGGGGGGACTTGTTCCTCCAGTATACCACCCTCGCCTTGCAAGTCCTGGGGTTTGTCCCAGCCTCTGTGGGGACTGATGCGACCATCACAATGAGGTTCCACCACCAGAGGCCGGTCCAGGTGGGTTTTCATGTCAGGGCGGAGATGAAGGTTGGAGGTCAGCCGGGCGTTGAGCTCCTCTTGGTACAACGCCTCGTTGCTGGCCAGAATGTGCTTCCGAATCTGCGTGGTGCGCTGTTCCCACACAGACATCATCTTTAGAGAATGCTGCTGTTCTTTACTAGTGAAGAGAAGATATAAGGAAATAAATGTGTAAGCCTCGGACAGATTAAATAAAATAAACAATTAGGCATTGTGTAGGCATTGTGTTGATGTTTGTCTCCATCCATGTCGAGACCCCCTTTCAAGATGGTGATTGCCTGTTTGCATTCTTTAATAATTCTTTCTGATTAGAAAACTGAGCTTCATTTTGGACAGCTGAAGTTCACACAAATTAGCAGTTTTGTAGTCGAGACCAGAAGAGGGTTGAGTTTGAGTCAAGACTGAGACCCAAATAAGACAGAGTCTGAATCAAGAACGATACTCAAGACATGAGAACCAAGACCTTGATCTTTTCATGGACTCTGGAGCATGTGAACTCTTCTCAGTCTTGACTTTGATTCAGTTTTACTTCTAGTCTGGGCCTCGACTCAGATATGAATGAGCTGGTCTCGACTACAACATTGCAAGTTTATATTAAATAATATACATTTTAGACATGATATGGCTGGTTATTTTGCCTGTTTTTGCTCTGCTAACTAAAATAGCTCTAAACAAAGCTAAAAGCAGGATCTGTCTAACACTGAGCACAGTGGAGAGCTACAAACAGTAAAATATCCCAGTGCTGCTAGACTAAATGTCAGTGCTCCTGGAACAGCGTTACTTCAAGCAGATTTGAGAACTGGAACTAACCATTGAATGAGTAAATTCAAAAGAAGGTCTTTATGGATGCCAGATTACAAAGGTTAGTTATGGGCATGCTTTACTCATCCTGCAAACGTTTTTAAACAATGGTTTAGGTCATGAAGTTTAACCATGCATCCCATACCTTAAGTGTTGGGCATTTAGAGGACTAATGACCTCATATATATTGCTCTCTTATAAGGAGTAGTTTATGCACAAAATAAATTCTGTCAATGTTTAATCACACACCATGTCATTCAGATTCAGAATGACATGAGCTGGAACAAATGATGACAGAAGTCTCCAATATTTCTCCTCTTCTAGGTAATGTCAGCTTATACCTTATTTTGTATCCAGTTAGTTAGCATGAAGAGACCATGAATCAAGACAGTTATTGTTGTAAAGAAAAGTAAAGGAAAAGCTTCAGCTGGGGGGAAGTAACACATCTACACATCTCTCTTCTCCACATCACTTTATTCTGAGCACACCTCTAGCAAGCAGGCCCTGTTCCAGGGAGCGATGAGTGAACTACAGCACTGTGTAGACAGGTGATGGGAAAGAGTACACTCTCTGAGGCTGGGAGAGAGCTGAGAGACTGATTTTCAGATACTATTTACAGATAAAGCACTAACAGGGCCTTGTGGTGTGAAACAGTCCTGAGGTCAGACTGTACCTCTTATGGACAAGCAGGACGAGGTGGTGCAAACTCACTGGTTTTACTGTATGACAGGACCTCAATGTGTTATCTGCATTTCCCTTTTTGTTTATTTGACATTTGATCATGTTAATAATAATAACAGATAGCAGAGAGGGAAATCAAGTCTGAAAACTTGCATGAGCACTACAGCTCAATGAGTCAGAGTATGTACTAATCATTATCACAGTTTCAATATTTCCCCTTTTCTATTATTTTCTGCAAAAATAAAGACTGGAATGTTCTCAATGTGCAGTACTATAAAGCTGTTGTAAACAGTGTTAGGAGTATTGATAACTTTGGCTTAGCTAACTTTCTCTGGCTAATAAAAACTATTCACATCATCATCAAACTCTGAATTGTAAGTGTGGTATTGACCAAAACTAGCTTGCAGCAGCTTTCAAGTATAAAGACAAGAGTGAAATGTAGTTGATGAATGACTTTTTTTACAGCTGGTTAAGAGTTAAAAATGAAATCACGGGTTAACGTTGATATATATGAATGCGGGGCAAGATTCTGAAATGTCCAATACTATCCACATGGTCAAACACTATGAGGTGCGTTAAGGATGAGTATTTGTCTTTTGTCGTACAGATGAGCAAAATACGTCCATTCATGTACCGAAGCAGTAATCATGCCCTATGCAGTACCATTACCTCAAGTAGTGATGTGCAGGGGAGCAGACATAACTCCTAAAACACATACAGCACACATTGAAACACACATATACACACGGACATGGTAAGAGCCCCCACGGTGTCATAGAAAACAGGTTAGAGGACAAACATTTGACAAGAAAATCCATAAGGAATAAATATGTACAGTATAAAAGATAGACAGTGTAAAATGAATGGTGGAAAAATGAAAGAATGTACAAAACAGTGGAGAGAGATGAGATGATGGCAGACTTATCCAGACTACAGCCCTAAAATCTTCAGTACTGCTCAAATTGAAGCATTACAGGAATATTTCACATAAAAAAAGATAATTCTGTCATCATTCACTCAGTATTAGTTCCAAACCTATATGGCTTTTCTTCAGTGAAACACCATGGTTTAATGTCCTAGTCGCTCTTTTAAATATAAATAAAATCAATGAGGAATAATGCCCCAAAATTAACCATAAAAGTATAATAAAAGCATTTCATATGTCTTGTGTGCTACATTTCAAATCTTCTGAAGCCATACCTGCTGTATCTTAAAAAGTTTGACAATGAGCCAAGTACAGTTTCTAAATCTATCTATTCTGTTTAATTAAGAGTATAGTACTGGATTTCTGAGTTCACCTGCCTGTATGAGTAAGAGAGAGTATATATGTGTGTGTGTGTGTGTGTGTGTGAGTGTGAGTGTGAGTGTGAGTGTGTGTGTGTGTGAGTGTGTGTGTGTGTGCGAGTGCGAGTGTGTGTGTGTGTGTGTGTGTGTGTGTGTGTGTGTGTGTGTGCGTGTGCAAGTGTGTGTGTGTGTGTGTGTGAGTGTGTGCGTGTGTGTGCGTGTGTGTGCGTGTCTACACTCTCGCAGTGGGCTCGTCTGACAGGAGTGCTGACTCATTAGGCACTAACAGTAGCAGAAGCTCTAGTAGTGATGCTCACTGGGAAACAGACGGCTGATTCTCAGAACACAGCTCAATGCCAGCGGCAGCCAAAGAGCCCAGCGAACAGTTAATCTAGAGTATCCAGAAACTTGCCTGACCTGCTAGCTAAAGAAACACAGCAAATATAACATTAGAAAAGAAATTACATTAAATATATAATCCACTAATGCAGCTGCATTACACTGAAGCATATTAATACTGATATACCTCAATACCTCAATAAGTGTAAGTCTACACTTACATTTTTTTTTCAACACCTTATAATTGCTTTCATAAGTCTGAGAAAAAAATCCACAATATCAGTTGCTCGTTAATATTTTAATATTAATTTAAGCATATATGAGCGTATGGTAACTGATATTTTACACTCAAATTAGATTATCATGATAACAATTTCAAGGAAACGTTTATTTGAAGAAAATTGTCTGAACATGTATTTGTATACAGTAAATCTAATTAATTTAAAACAATAACTATAAAAAAAAATATCCAAAAACTTTGTTAATTTTCTGGTTTAAATGGCATAAAAAATATCTATTTTGTCTCAGATTTGTTAACTAATGATCTTTTAAAACATTATATGTTGTTACAGAATAATTGCAGAATGTTATGAAAGCTATTATAAATGTTACCCTTCGCTGATTTTACTCTTTATGGTTTTCCTCTCATGATCCATGTATAATATTTCAGCAGTTAAACTGCAAGATTCACTTCCAATAACTCTGGTCAGCAAGACAAGTTTGGCTGTCTGGCATCATGCAAAAGCAGTGTGCTGGGACAGAGGAGGAGAGGAGATTTGAACAGAGAGTAAATTAACTCACGGTGAATGAGAGCTGGAGTTGGAGGAGCTGCATGAAAGAACACCAGGATTTGGCCTTATAAAACTGCATATGCCAAAAACAAAAACCATGAGAGGGGAAAGAAATAGTTTGGTGGGGGTGGAGTCAGTGGCAGGGACTACAGCTGTCAATCACTCTAACTCCACCCAACTCAATGGGAAGTACATATCAACAATAGTGTGACTTCAAAACAGATTTTAAAACAAAACAGGTGAGAAAGCATCACAGTATTAGGAAAGACATTCAAATTCCAAGTGCATTAAAAATTATTTTTTTTAATTTATTATATAACACTAAATTAGTCATTATATTATTCTATTTAATAATAAAAAATGACACTGGAAAAAATGTATTTCAAATAAATAAATAAAAAATAAATTATTTTAAATGACAAATAAATAAATATGCTAACTCAATAAAAATATCAAAAAAAAATCTGAATTACTACAAGATCCTGAGAAGAAAAAAAAGCATATGCAGGGCCGTAACCACAATTGACATTGAAATGAACGTTACCCCAATATTCAGAATTGTGGTTGATGAAATATTACGGTTGGTTTTTAATTGGGTTAATTCATTAAATTGCCACAATAACTGTCTTTAGCAAAAGTTAAACAGCCAGGTTTTAGGTTAAAATGCACATAAGTAAATCAGATTTTGATGGTATGATTCATTTAATTCATCATTCATTGGCTAAATACATTTTCTACTGCACTGTACTTTTCTAACAACAAATCTTATCAAACACAGACTGATTTTTCAGTTGTGGAAATCTATGACACAGCATGGCTGAATCAAGCATACATGTCATTTAAAGACAACTAATTATGAGTGCATGACCATCTGCAAAGAGAACAGACTCAAAGAGTCCGAAAGAGACATACTGAGGACCAAATAAAAGTGACAACAGTAAAATAACAAAACAACCAACACCAAGAAATGTTCTTACAGAGACAAACATAAATACTTTTCTTGGGACACATAAAACAGCAATAAGAGGACATGATGGGGTGATGAATAGGTGTTTTGGAGGGTTAGTGAAAGGGGAGGGCAGTACCCTGACTTCAGGTTTAATGCCGATGACTTACGCTGTGATGGAAATGTTAGCGGCCGAGATGGGGCTGACCTCCTTTACCTCCTTGACTTTCTGCAGAACCAGTTTCTTAGTGATGGCATCCTCCTGCTCCTCCTCATCCTGAGAGAGGAGCAAGACAGAAAAACAGAGAATGACAGACAAGTAAAATTTACATCCAATGGCAAGCATCAACAAATCAATATAGTGACGTCCCAGGAGCCTATACTGTTGGTACCGTCTTCATGTAAGGCTGTAAATCCCACAACGGGTTGAAAGCTTCATTACCTTGAGTTATTGACCAGAGCAAACATCAGTCAGATCAAAGGAGCCCTTACAGACAGTCTCATGAAACTAATAAAAGCTGTCAGAGAATGGCGACAGGATAACTAATTCGGTGTACACAACATGTGAGACTCACATGTGAGACAGTGACTATTATTGGCCATGTATGTACATGCTGCCATATCCACAGCCTTGAAATTAGTCACTTTTTTGGTAGTGCACTTTGGTATTCTGTTGTCTCTTTATATGATAATCTTCAGAGAAATACTACTTTTCAAAGGATAGATGATATTTGTGTATGTTTGCTGTGTGGATTTCATTTTTGTCTATCATGTTCAGTTAACTAAATCTGTGCACCCCAAAACATATATGTATAATTTTCCACAAGACTGTACAGCCTTATCGCTCGCGCTCAACCAACCTTGGTGAGTTCTTGTGCATTGGCAAGATTATCAACAGCGATGGCCAAAAAGACATTGAGTAGAGTGTCTGATCAAATGTGCTTTAAGGAATATGAGTGAAAGTGTTCATCTAGTAAAACTGTCAAACAAGTCAGGTTGTCAAAACATGTTATGCAATCTTTGAACTAACACTGAACGCTTGGGCTCAGTAAGATGTATTGGTAAGAAATGAATGCTTTTAAATTCGTAACAGATTAATTAAATTGATAACGTTATAAAAGATCTTCTGTTGAGCACCAGATCAGTATTAGAATGGTTTCTAATCAATCATGTGACACTGCAGACTGGAGCAATGGCCATCAGACAAATAATCACATTTTAATATTAAAATGTATTAAAATAGAAAAATAAACATCAATATATTAAGTAATTTTCATTCTTCGTCTGGTAGAATTTAATTATCAGTGAAGCTAAGGTAGTGTCTAGTGTGTAGTCAAACAGTTATATTATATTTAGAGTACAAAAAATAATGCTAAAGAAGAGCAGGTCAGCATCAAAAACAACTTTACGCCTAAATACTGCATTATGTGTGGAAGAAGTTATTTTTTATTGATTTATTAGGTGCTAGGATTTTCTGTGCATTCTGAAATAGAAATACAGATGATATATTTTTGTAGTATTAGTTAAGATTACTGTTGCATAAATCTGCCTATGTTTTGTGTCTTTAGTTTATACATTACTTGCAATATGCAGAACTATTTGTGCATATGATTTAGTTTGCTTTACTTGAAAAATGAGGCTATTAAAAAGCATGACAGTAATGACAGTCCTATGTTATATATAAAGGATACAGTTTCCAAACAGTGTGAGCACAATGAAGTACACAGAGCAGAACATTCCCCGGCGCACTCCTCCCTGGGATTCAATTCCATGATACATCACAGCATTCCAGTCCTCTCCTGTCAGAATCTTATGAGATAAAATACATTATGGAAATATTGTATTTCAAATGAATGCGTTCGTTCAGGCACATATCACTAAAGGGTCAATACCTGAAACACTGTCAGGATAGCAGCTGGGAATGTGTCAAAGTTGGTCGTCGGGGTCTCATCTTCAAAATTAAACCTAGAAGAGAGATGATGAGCTGTGAATCATTTTCTTGAATGAGTCTCATGTGTAAGCTTAGAAGCCAGCTTTGCTCTGATTTCAAAATCTTTCTTTTTTTCAATTTGTTTTCTCGCAAAGACAGCAAAAACGGCACTGATATGTTCTAAATAATGTTTCTCTTCATCTGCATATAAAATCTGAGCTGAATCCTCCTCGCTGCATCTCCAGAACTAATAACACAAATATAATAAAGATGCTTTCTTATTTCACCATTCTCTTCCATGTACACTCTCCGTCGAGGCCTCATTACTAGAGAATGTGGAGAAATGCTTAAAACGAGAGAAGAAACATCTCACAACTAAGGGTTTACATTATTCTGGAAAACATCCCTTTCTTTGCCCAACCACCGTTACTCATTTTATTAGAAGAAAATAGCACAAAAACAATATAATGAGAGAAAACTGAAGTTAATGATGATTGTAAACAAGTGAAATGCTGCTATATATTCATATCTAAAATCGCCTTAATTTTACGTACATAACTTTCGGAAATATATTGCATATGTTTGCACAACTCTCATAGGGGTGATAAAAATATGACATGCTAGAAAGCCCCAACAATGAAATCGCATTGGTTCAAAATCCATGTTGTTGTATATTAATCATCAAATATGTTTCGATCAGCTGTGATTGTTTCATTGTGTAGCATTTTCATGTAAAGTGAGGACAAATAAATTACTTATTACATATGGTTCTATCTGTTTAGCAAGCAGCGTTTTATGTATAATTTATTTTAAGTTCATATACATATATATGAAACAGATTCTGAGCGAAAATATTTCATCTGCTCTGACTGTTTTCAGTAGCTCTGCTCTCGGATGTGCTTCACAACCAAACGTATGAATCCGTCTCTCTCATCCAACCCAGAAAATGACTGCATGGATCAGACAGTCAGTTTATCATGTCCATCTACAGTCTTAAATATGAATGTGCTATGGAGCTGAAATCCAGTACCAGAGAAGCACAAAAGCAATTTCTCATTTTACTAAGCACAGATCTGGAAAGACTTCACCACCATCAGGAGGGAATAGTGTCTCCTGCAGCTCACATTGTTATGTTTCAATAACATTTTCTCATTTCGCACGACTATTTGTTTATCTGGCACTCTTCTTATTACAGTAGATCACATGACAGCGTGTTTGTGCTTCTAAGCTGATATTTACCTCATGGGAAGAGTGTGTAGAGGCAATTCCTCTGTTGCAGCGTATGATTAATAATTCATAGAACAGAGAAATGAAAACATGTGCCGTCTGGATCAGCTCAGTCATGTTTGTTAACACGTGGCTGAGGGGTAAATGAAACGACAGGGCTTGGAAGAGCCATGGCTGCTTATGCAGAGGAACGTAAACAATAGGAAGGGTTTTTTTCCACGTCAAGGGATGATTAAAGCATTCTCAGTCAAAAGTACACATGGCACAAGTGCTCTGAAAAGTACAGAGCCTACATAAGCGGTTCTCAATTGGTGGGTAGAAATACAAAAGTAGGTTGTAGGCTTGTTCTGACAGCAGACAGCAAGGAAAAACAAACATAATACAATTCAACTAATCATATTATTGTGCATAGTTAGAGCAACAAAATAAATAGCCTTATTTAAGGAAGATAAATGCTTTCTATATCTTTTGTCAGTATTTTGGCACAAATTCATTCGTCTCTTGGTAGAAGCCATTTTTTAAATTGTCATTAATTACATATTCACTTCCAACCACTGTTTGTGCAGTACACGATTTGTTTGCATAGTAAATTATTAGCTGCTCAGAGCATGAAATCAATTATAATTAGGAACTAACATTCAAACGTTCAAAACATACACCTGTTATCTGAGCACTAACAATCAAATATAATTTTGGGTTACATCAATAAAAAACAGTTTAATTTTAGGAATTTTTTTTAACGTTTGCATGATAAACAATTTTGGGACTGTGCTGGCTTGTCCAGTGTAAAACTTAAAGCAACGAACATGTTAACCCTCAGCCTGGTACTTACAGTCCTCCAAAGAGCTGCATCCCCAGCAGAGCAAACACTACAATGAAGAGAAACAGCAGGAACAGGAGACTGATGATGGACTTCATTGAGTTGAGCAGGGACACCACCAGATTCCGTAACGAGTTCCAATACCTGACGAAGCATTCCATGATAACATAGTTTACGGAAAGGAATATAACTTGATTTGTGGTATGATATTTAAATTCATAAAGACACGACTATTGAACTATTGAGAATTAATACATGCCTCATGTGTGTTAACAGCCATGCCATGAATTGGAGCACATGTTACACCTCTGGCCTATTAAATATTGTATTATTTTATTACATTGTAATTCAATGGTCAAGAGTCAATCATTCCACTTATACTGTCCCACAAATAAAAAAAAAAAGAATTTTATTCTCATTGTTATACAAATTATTGTCTAGTGTATTTTGAAACAGTGAACAAATCAGAATCAAACATTTAATTTTGTATAAATATATGCATGGTATAAATTAGGGGTAGAAGATGGGCTGGGGCTGGGGCTGTGCCCAATTCTTGAATTCATGAATGCTAGATTATAGTCCTATAGTCATGGACTTTTTCTAAAGACATTTAGACACTTTTTGGTAAATTAAAAGCAAGAAGTAATGTAACTGAAAATAAAACAACTTTACAGAAGCTTACATTTATTTGAAAGAAAATAAAGCAAAAATGAAATAGGCAGTTAACGTTAACTCAAGCAAAAAGGTTCCACAGTGTCAGTATTGGCAGTTGTTTCAAAATACTACATAAACATCACGGGCTATACACAGTCGATAACTTTTACCTCAATATTGCTCTTTTTTCTGCTTCTCTTCTTTGTGTCTTTGTCTGCCTTGCGCCCGTGATAATTTTCTTTTTTCATTCATTGTTTAGAAATGATAGTTTAAGACCACATAAATTGCAAAGCTATTTTTACTGCGTGTGCTATCTGGATGTATTATAATTACGTCATGACACAGAACGTATAGTTGAGGTTTGAAATTTTAGCACTGATTCAGGTGGATTCGAACCCCTGCAGACAGTCGGTCAGAACTGTATAATGACACCTAACTTGAATAATTCACCCCAGACTTCAGGATCTCATTAAGGCGTTTACTGGTGGTAAAGTTGTGGTTTTTATATGCACGCACAACTATATTACATCAGTAAGTTTAAGATGTAGCAGACAAATATAAGCTGAAACTGATCGCTCGTAGAAAGTGTTCGCTTTCTGCATGTCTGCTCAGCGCACCTGCTCTCCTTTTTGATGGCACGTGATACACATGATGGTGACGTTGCAAATGTTTATTGGTCACACGAAGAAGGTACAAGAAGCCTTTTGAACAGCCGCCCCCGAATTCAATGATTGAATTCGTACATCTTGACAAAGGTCTTTCCCTCGAAGTGGATTACTATTTATCAGGTACGGCTGGTAGCTTGACAAGACGAGCTACAGGTCGAGTGTATGTACGTCTCTCAACTTGCACAGTAGCTGACCTTACTCTATCATCTGCCCCTGGATGTACTTCGGAGATCTTCCCCACTGGCCACAAAGCTCGAGGGAGCTGAGGGTCAACAATCATCACTACATCGCCAATTTGTAGATTTCCCTTGTCCATCTTCCATTTCTGTCGAACTTGGAGGCTGGGCAGATAGTACTTAATGAAATGCCTCCAGAAGTGGTCGGCCAACAGTTGGCTGTGTCTCCAGCGGCGTCGACTTAGCACTCCTGAGTCTTGATACACGACCTGGGGCAAGGAGGCATCTCTGCGTCCAATGAGGAAGCAGTTGGGGGTGATTGGGTCAATGTCAGATATGTCGGAGGATGTGTAGCCAAGAGGTTTTGAGTTAAGGATCCCCTCAATTTCGATTAACACCGTTCTCAAAACTTCTTCTGTTACAGTCTGCCCCCCTAAGGTAACTTGGAGAGCCGTTTTAATTGAACGTATCTCCCTCTCCCAACATCCACCAAAGTGGGGTGCTCCTGGTGGATTGAAGATGAACTTGATTTGCTGGGAAGCAAGGTGGCCTTGTAGCTCCTCATGCAAAGCAGCAAAGGACTCTTTCAGCTCTCGTTCTCCACCCTTAAAGTTAGTGCCTTGATCACTTAACAACTCATACGGTTTCCCACGTCGAGCGATAAAGCGTCTCAGGGACATCAGGAAGGAGTCTGAATCTATGCTCGCCAACAGATCTATATGCACTGCCCTGGTGGTAAGGCACTTGAATAATATGCCCCACCTCTTCTCATTTCGGCGTCCAATCTTAATCATGTAGGGTCCGAAACAGTCCATGCCAGTTGAGAAGAATGCAGGCTTAAAGAGCTGTTGTCTTGCAAGTGGCAAGTCAGCCATACGAGGAACTTCTGGTTGTCCCTTCCATTTTCGACACTCTCCACATTGACGTTGGTGTCGCCTTACTGCTTCACGGCCTCGCAATACCCAGTAAGTCCTTCTTAACTCCGCGAACACTCGTTCTGGCCCAGGGTGATGTAGCTTCTCATCATGATCCTTGATAATGAGTTTGGTCACAGGATGTTGAGGATCAAGGACTATGGGATGGATAAAATCTAGTTCTGCCT
>QVTF01011197.1:0-19669 GCA_003573665.1 Oxygymnocypris stewartii | reverse complement strand
ATCATGCAAACACTGTTATCGGTGTTAGTTTATGGAGGGGTAGAGGAGAAATGAACACACAACACCTGAATCAATCACAGAGTCTGATATCTCTCTTCAACCAAATAAAACCAACCAGCACAAATAAACAACGGATGAGGCAAAAATCCCTGACATGCCACCAGAACCCTCATCCAAAGACCCTTCACATGACTCGATGCAGAGCTTCAAACCAGAATACCTGGAGAAAAACCAGCTACTAGCATCTAAACGTCAATAAACGCACTGACATGATGCACAGTCACAAGGGTTTACACAGCTTCAAATGGCTTCCTGCATATTAATTATAATATAAAAATATGAACATATAAAAACTGCTTTACTGTTAGTAATTATATTAATATATAAAGTATTTAAAAATTAAGAATGAATAATTCATGTTTAATAGGCTATATAAAGTGTTTTAATTTTATTTGTATTACTATTATAATGATGAAATATTATGCCAAAATATTTCCGCTTTCAAATGTTGAAATGATATTGTCTTGACCAATACCTCATGAGTAGTTCTCAATGTCATATCCTCTTTAAGGTTTTATTGTGAAATGACTTTCTGCATTATTAAAAGTAGATCATTCTTATTATTTATACTAATATAATTAATATATAATTAATAATAATTAGTGAAATTAATAACAACAACAATTATAATAATATAATAGTTAAATATTAATATTTAGATATAAATCTGCTTTTATATATATATATATATATATATATATATATATATATATACACAATAAAAATAAAATAAAATGAAATAAAAAAATACCAACTTGACATTATTTACTTTAAACCTCACAAATATATCAACATCTTTCGTCATATGACAGCACCACATTAATATTTAAATATTACAATTTAATATAAAACTATTTCAATGTTATAGTAATAATAATAATACATACATATTTAAATCTAAAACTATTCCTCTGTTTAATATTATTATGATTTTACTACCATTATGCAATTTTTTCCTAATATTTCAGCTTTTAAATGTCATTTATTTTTGACACATACCCACAAAAATATCATAAATCACTTAAATTCGGACTTTGAAAACGTTCATCATAGAAGAACGGGGTGAATCTGGGTGAATTTATTTCTGAACATATTTTTGATTCACATAACAGATCCAGACAAACTGAAATGAAATAACTGAATTAGGCAGATTGTTTACGTCCCTCTCTCTCAGAACGGGAGTCAGTCAAGGTCACAAAAGCAGATGAAAGTTCCTTTAAAACAAACTTCCAGACGGCAGCCTGATGAAACGGATTAAAGACGCTCACTGAATCCCGCCAGAACACAAGACGCAGATCATTACCAACTCTCAAAAACACATTGTTGCTTCCCTCTTCAGGCAATTCCCACACGCCTTCAGAGCGACGAGCCATTATGATTTATTAAACAAAAGCATTGCACATGAAGGGCGTTCAGACCACAGCCTCAGACTAATTATCTCATCATCCGAAACCCTGACAGAGCTCAACTATTTCTGGAGCAGACCTCAAGTTTCTGGTCGTCGGCTCGGAGCGAACGGGAATGACTTACTGTGGAGGCACACAGACACACTCCTCATCGCGTCTCACACTGACAGACGGCAAACACGCGGCTTTAATCCTTGCGGTTTTCTCTCGTCCGTCTCGCTCTCTCACTCTGGTAGCGGCTGTGGAAAATACCTTTTTTTCATTCTTGTCGTCCATAGGTATGCGCGAGGAGCCCGGGATGCCTTCGCCCAGCAAGAAGCCTAAGCGTGTCATCAACTCCTGAGTGGCGGGGGAGGGGCCTGGACCGGCCAGCTCTGAAACAGAGAGAGAGAGAGAGACACGGGTGAACGAGAGAGAGAGAGAGACAGACCTTACGGGATCTGCGCAGATAACACACCAGCGACTGCAACGCAGTCATTCTCTGGAACAAGCACAAAACCGGAATCACAAGGACTGTCATGATTCAGATTCAGATCTCCAACTGACTCTGTTTACGTTTTTAATTCATGTACCTGGTCTTATAATAAATTATGCATCTTATTCTACAGGAAAAAATAACCCATTTTGCTCCACCTCTGAAACAACTTTCCTTTGCTGATGACAACACAAATGCCTCACATTTTTAACCCCTCCCCCCCTCAATCTGATACACTGTTAACAATCCAATCATTTCCTGAAAATACAATTACAATGAATGAGAATCGAATCTGGTAACAACAACCAATCCATCAATAAGGCGTTTAACTTTATACCATCACTTCAGGCCAAAATACAAGTCCTTAATCCATAACAACGCCATCTCCTGTTGTCTCTCACATCAAATCCACCCACATATTGGTGTTAGAACTGTTTATTACGGAGCTTGATCTGTGCAGATTTCTCTTCTGATTCAGAAATTATGCATTTTTCACTGAAGAAGAAATATTATGGATAGAGGACTCGTGGTTAGAAGCAGCGGCTTAAAGTTAAAATATCTCAATGAAGGATTTGATTCATAGAAAAACACAGCTTCTCACTTCATAAGACATTAATTGATGGACTGGGGTGGTGTGGATTTATTGTGGACGTTTTTAATTAGCTGTTTGGACTCTCATTCTGACGGCACCCATTCACTAATGACAAAATGACAATTCTGAGAGCTGTCTGTCCCTCCCATAAACAGCAATGGAATTAACACGATCAAAAGTCCAGAAATGTAGCAAGGAGATCGGTCAAATAATCCATGTGACGAATAAATTTACGAAGCTACGAGAATACTTGTTGTATGCAAAGAAAACAACAATAATGACTTTATTTAACAAGACTCCTCCGCGTCACCGTAGCACCATTTTGGAGAGTATCCACTGAACGCAAACAGCATATGCTGTTCTGTGTCAGCCGCGCCACACGTTCCCTATCGAGCTGTCACGAGACATCACGGAGATTTCTCCGTTATGGGAACACCTTCCCTTCAACCTTTCCTGAAGTCAAATGACTGGCCAATTGTCGCAAAGCATGCAAATATGACGAGCTCGAGACAGTATAAATGCGATGCTCGCGACAATTATATCAGAATCTTTTACTTCACCTTGAATTCGTGATGGCTTCAGTGTGTAAGATCTGCGCGGGACCCATCGAACCGCTGGATCAGCATCTCCACTGCGTCGCCTGCCTGGGCCTGGCCCACGCCGAGGCGGCGCTGGACGAGTCCGACTGTGGACATTGCGCGGACCTGCCGGTCCGCGTGCTCCGGGCCCGCCGCGATGTGGTTCGCGGCCTGTTCGGGGGTGGGGCTCACTGCCGCCAGCGTGCCGCTGGTGAGCCCCCCCTCTCCTGGCGGCGGGAGCGCCGTCTTGCCGTGCCACCGAACCCAACGGTCGCCGCATTCGCCGATTTCCTTCCCCGAGGACTGTTTCCGCCCCCCCTTCCAATATTGAGGGATTTGTAGCTTTTGGCCACGAGGAGGGCGACGAGGCCATGTCCATCTCGGCCTCGGAGAAGGACGGTTGGGCTGGATCGGAGCCCGAGCAGCTAGGCAGCTCAGAGCCTTCAGGCCTCCAGGAGGAGCTCATGAGGGTTCTATCGAAAGCTGTTCAGGAGTTGGAGCTCACCTGGAATCCTCCGGAGGAGCCTGTCAGGAGTAAGCTCGACTCGTGGTACTTCAGGTCCACACGCAAAGCTGACGCAAGGACATCGGTGCCTTTCTTCCCCGATGTTCACGAACAGCTCGTGAAGACGTGGTCTGCGCCCCAATCGGCGCGCGTCCACTCTAACACGCAGGCCATGTTCTCCCACGTGGATGGGGCGGAGGCCCACGGTTACGTGCGCTCCTCCCCCCGTCGAGGAGACCGTTGCTGCACACCTGTGCCCTGCAGCAGCGAAGTCCCTAGGCCCGGACATCAGCCTTCCGTCGAAGCCGTGCAGAACCACCGCCCATCTCGCTAATAAAGCGTATGCCTCTGATGGCGAGGCGGCATCAGCGTTGCACGCCATGGCAGTGCTGCAGGTGTTCCAGGCCAAACTCCTGCAAACGGCGGAGGGCGGAGTCCTCACTCCTGAGGCGACGAAGGATCTGCGCGCTGCGACGGACTTCGCGTTGATGGCGACGAAGCGAGCGGCCCAGTCTGTGGGTAAGGCCATGGGCTTTATGGTCGTCCTTCAGAGGCACCTCTGGCTAAATTTAGCTGACCTCAAGGATGCCGATCGAAAGGTGCTCCTAAACGCTCCTATATCTCCCTCCGGCCTCTTCGTGATGCCGTGGAGACCATAACCGAGCGATTCGCTGAGACTCAAAAGCGCGCGAAAGCGATGAGTCACGTGATGCCTAGACGCGCCCCCCAGCAACAGACGGCTAGATCCAGATCTTCGTCAGCGCATGGCTCTGCCCAGCGGAGAGATTTTCCCAGGCCTGCCCAGGCTGGGGCTACTTGCTACTGCTCCTCGACAGGAGCCAGGCGTCCGGAGGAAGGTGTGGGGCCCCGGCAGGAAGCGCCAAGGTCAGCGGAGAAGCCCGCGACGCGACTCTCTCGCCCGCCCCCCGGCTGCTAAGCCGTCTTCCTGACGATCGGAGGGAGGGAGGAGAGCGCGAGAGCAGCCCGGCTCCCAAGCGCCCAAAGTTCAGCTGCTCAAATGTGTGTGTGTTGAGTGTCCATTCAATAAAAATGCATACTTTCTCACAAAAAGAGCTTTCTCCTCCTCACTCAATAAATGCGGTTCCCCTTGCCCCGCCTCAGTGCAGTGCAGGTCCGCATCCAACACAGGTTATAGCCGCGCACCCAACGACCGAGCAGCTAAAGCCGCTGCGTCAGTTCATAATCGCATGGAGGTTATTCCGGGAATCTCGCGTTGGCTACTCAACGTGATAGAGCGGGGATATACTCTTCAATTCAGACGCAGACCACCCCGTTTCAATGGCGTGGTGCAGTCTCTAACATCGCCTCGAAATGCCAGGCTCTGAGGCAAGAGATTGGCTGTCTGCTCGAGAAAGGAGCAGTAGAGCGAGTCCCACCACACGAGCTGGAGAGCGGGTTTTACAAGCCGCTACTTCGTGGTACCCAAGAGGGATGGGGGGCTTCGCCCAATTTTGGATCTCAGACCCATCAACAGAGCGCTTTGCGAACGTCCGTTCAGGATGTTAACGCTGAAGCAGATCCTGGCGCAGATTCGCCCGGGGACTGGTTTGCGTCCGTGGATTTGAAGGACGCGTACTTTCACATTCAGATAGCGCCGCATCACAGACGGTTTCTGAGGTTTGCTTTCGAGAACACAGCGTACCAATACTCTGTGTCTCCCGTTCGGAGCTGGCTTTGGCCCCGCGCACATTTTCAAAGTGCGTGGATGCAGCACTTTCCCCCCTCAGAGCGAGCGGGATGCGCATCCTAAATTATCTGGACGATTGGCTGATTTAGCTCAGTCCCGGGACACGCTACTCAGGCCATATAGACTCGCTGCTTATTCACCTGGAGTCCCTAGGGCTATGTGTGAACAGGCGAAAGAGCATTTCGCCCCGAGTCAGTCCATTCTGTATTTGGGAGTTTGCATGGACTCCCTAGAAATGAGAGCCCGCCTCTCGCGAGAGCGCGTGGCGGCCATTTTGTCTTACCTGCGCCATTTCAGAGAAGGCAGCTCTGTTCATTTGAAAGAATTTCAGAGACTACTGGGACTCATGGCGTCAGCTTCGGCAGTGTGTCATCTGGGCTTATTACACATGCGACCACTGCAGCTGTGGCTGAAAACTCGAGTCCCCTGGACAGCATGGACCTCGGGACGTTTGAGTATCGCGGTCACCCGCGGCTGCATCGAAGCTCTGGCTCCGTGGCGCAACCCGAATTTCTTCAGCCGGGGAGTCCCCCTGGGGTTGGTGACCTCACGCGTGGTGGTCACAACAGACGCATCGACGCTCGGCTGGGGAGCGGTGTGCGAGGGGATGCCAGCTTCGGGGCAGTGGTCAGAGCCTCAGATCCGGTGGCACATAAACCGATTGGAATTGGAAGCAGTCTTTTTAGCTCTGAAGGAGTTTCAAGCACAACTGGAACGGCAGCATGTACTGATTCGCACCGACAACACGTCTGTAGTCGCGTACATAAATCGCCAGGGCGGCGTCCGTTCGAAGGCTTTGTGCAAGCAGGCAGCGATGTTACTGCTATGGGCGGATTCTCGCCTTCTATCCATCAGAGCAACGCACATCCCTGGTCTTTTGAATCGCGGGGCGGACATGCTTTCAAGGAGGAGAATTCCTCAAGGGGAATGGAGGTTACACCCCGAGTCGGTTCGGATGATTTGGAACCTCTACGGGGAAGCAGAGGTGGATTTATTCGCTACGAGCGAGAATGCACACTGCCCGTCGTTCTTCTCTCTGTCCCACTCCCCGTTGGAAGGGGACGCGCTCACAGCGCGCTGGCCGACAGCCAGGCTTTATGCGTTTCCTCCGATCAAGATATTGCCTCTGGTGTTATGCAAGATCAGGGAGGAGCGAGCGTCCGTCATACTCATAGCTCCGAACTGGCCGAACCAGCCTTGGTTTCCGGACCTGACAGAGCTGCTGATAGCCCCCCCCTGGCTGATTCCGGTCAGGAAGGACATGTTATCTCAGGAGGACGGCTCGGTGTGGCACCCGAACCCAGAACTATGGAACCTTCATGTGTGGTTGCTTCAGGGTTGTCAGGGGAGCTAGATGCATTGCAGGCTCGTGTGGGTCGACACACTCACGGAAGCGCGAGCACCCTCTACAAGACGATTGTATGCCTTAAAAATGGGGAGTGTTTGTGAAATGGTGCCATCAGGCTCACATCGACCCGGTTGTTTGCACCGTGTTGGATGTTCTGAGTTTCCTGCAGTACAGGCTGGATAGTGGATCGTTACCCTCGACACTAAAAGTCTATGTGGCGGCCATTGCCGCGTTCCGTTCACCGCAGGGTGGCCAGTCGATCGGCAGAGACCCCATGGTGGTGAGTTTTCTTAAGGGAGCGAGAAGGCTACACCCTCCGAGGCCACCTTCGGTTCCGCCTTGGGACCTAGAGGTGGTATTAAGAGCTCTCTCTCGGCCACCTTTTGAGCCGTTATCATCAGTGGGTTGAAGGAGCTGTCTCTCAAAACTGCACTCCTTCTTGCACTCGCGTCAGCCAAGCGCATAGGAGATTTGCACGCCTTTTCTGTGGATAGTGACTGTATTCGCTTTGGACCCGGTGACTGTAGTGTCACTCTACGGCCAAGAATGGGGTATGTACCTAAATCACTTTCTACACCCTTCAAGATACAGACTGTTTCTCTGTCTGCCTTGTCTTCCGAGTCAGCAGCCTCGAGTGAAGCAGATGCTCAGACTTCGGTGTGCCCTGTCAGGGCTTTGAGGATTTACATCGACCGTTCGGCGAGCTTTCGACAATCTAACCAGCTATTTGTATGCTATGGTGGTTGTGCGAGAGGCCGTGCTGTGTCTAAACAGAGGCTCTCCCACTGGATCGTAGACGTTATTACGGCTGCGTATACGAACCAAGGTTTGGAATGTCCTTTACACATTAGGGGGCATTCAACGAGGGCCATGGCTTCCTCGTGGGCTTGTTCGAGAGGTATGTCTATTCAAGATATATGTGTTGCAGCCGGCTGGTCTTCTGAGAATACTTTCGCCAGGTTTTACAGGCTGGACGTTCAGTCTTTTGCCTCCCAGGTGCTGTCGGTAAGTGGCTGATACATGTTACTACATTGTTTGCTCTGCATACCCTTTTACTAATACGGTTGTTCTGCCCTGTGCTCAGTGCAGATTCCTGTATTTGTGTTGTTTTATCTAGTGATACTTTTATCATGCTAGGTTGGGGTCATGCTATACAGTCTGTGCAGTTCCTTATGCTCGTTGTGCAAGTTGCCCTGTTTCAGCGCAGCCAACGTTATTTCTATCCAGATATGCAAATTTGTATACCTTTGGGTTAGACGCTTATTGGCTTACAGCCACCTATCAGCGGTGAGCTCGCCTACAGCGTCACTATTGTGGGAAGTATCTACGTGCGTATTCTATCTGCTGTGTTGTGGGGTAGGGCTTCGTAGCCTCTCTCACGGCGGGATTTAATATCGTTCCCATAACGGAGAAATCTCCGTGATGTCTCGTGACAGCTCGATAGGGAACGCTCCGGTTACTATGGTAACCTCGGTTCCCTGAGAGCGGGAACGAGACATCACGGTAGACGCCGTGTTCGCTACTCCTCAGCTTACGGTGTTCAGTATCCGATTCTGATATAATTGTCGCGAGCATCGCATTTATACTGTCTCGAGCTCGTCATATTTGCATGCTTTGCGACAATTGGCCAGTCATTTGACTGGCGTGAGCCAATAGGACTTCAGGAAAGGTTGAAGGGAAGGTGTTTCCCATAACGGAGAAATCTCCGTGATGTCTCGTTCCCGCTCTCAGGGAACCGAGGTTACCATAGTAACCGGAGCGGTTTCTACATTGTTTACGCTTTGATTTGAAGGAAAACAGCGTATTTCTCATTTTGGGGTTGAGTAACACTTTAACAGTGAGAAACACTGATGAACAAAACAAAACTGTGCAAAAATATGAAAGATAAACGTGAAATTCTCTAAAGAGAGTTTATGAGCAAATAATGACTCAAATGTCTCGAATGATTGGAAAAGAACACTGTAGTACAGAAAAAGATGAAATGCATGCATGAAGATAAAAAACAGCATAAAAAATAACAGCATGAAGCAACACGAGGGTGAGATAAAGTGTCACTGCCAGTGAACTATTTCTTCAGTCTGTATGGAGAAGGTAAGAATATGTGATCATGAGAATGAGCAGATGAAAGGGAGTTTGTTATTAATATCCATTTTCATTACTCTCTCATCTCAGTGCCACACATATTAATAACAAGCATTCCTGTAGATTCAGAGCGCTCACACACAAATCTTTCATTCAGCACAGGTCTGGAGCTAAAAGAGCATCAAAAAATATATATGCATATTTTACTAATTTGATTTCAAATATGTATATGCCCATATATGTGCATTTTTCTTTATTTAAACTTGCATCTGATTGGCTAAAGAGAATGTTTAAAAAACACAAACTTGTAAATCTGCGCCTCACAGAAAAGGATATTTAATGTAAAATGCATATGCATTTATAGTAACAACAATTCAACAATCAGTTAATATACAAACATTCAGAAATGTGCAAACTTACTCAGAATTCATAAATAGTTTTTTCATTTGAAAATCTTTTTTTGAGAAAGGAAATTTGGTTGTGCACTTGCAAACCTTATTTGTTAATATGAATTAGATTATGACTTTGCATATATACAAACATTTGCTTGAGAGAGTAAATTAGCTTACGCTTTTGTGACTTTGTAAAAAACATTAATTTAGTTTTATCTCAGAATACAAAGCCTGAACGGAGCAGAAGAAAGCACACTCTATTGATCACAAGCACACATGAACACGGCATTATTGATCTGAGCCTCTGCTGCAGGATTTACCCCGAGATCCACAAACACATCACACACAAGACAACAGCAACCCTCAACACGGCCATGCTGAGCTGTTTCTGGAAAAACTCATTCATATCACAACACACAAGGTATTTCTTGAAAAGGGACTGATTCACTTTAGAGGGAGAGCAGCACTTAAGATATCCAGAACACGCAACTATCTAACCTGCATTTAATTACATTTATAGTTATTAGATTATTGCATTTAAGACATTTGGATTTTTCAGCCAAGTTATCATGAAAATAATCTGATCGTTTAGAAAAGACTGAATCAAATCTGATTGAAAGATTTCAGTCATTTATAGTCACATATAGTCTTTGTAACATAACTGTGTTTTCTGTGGCTCAGTGGTTGAGCATTGCGTCAGCAGCGTAAAAGGCTGTGGGTTCGATTCCCGGGGAACACAAATACTGACAAAACATGTATAGCCTGAATACACTGTAAGTCGCTTTGGATAAAAGCGTCTGCTAAATGCATAAATGTAAATAACTAAATACCATCCAAATGTTTGGGGCGAGTAAGAATTTAATTTAATTTTTTCAGCAAGGATGCATTAAATTGATCAAAAGTGACTGCAAAGACAATTATAATATTAAAAAACATTACAGTTCAAATAAATGCTGTTCTTTAAACTTCTATTAATCAAAGAATCCTGAAAAATAAACGTATATCTGCTTTCACAAAATATGAACCGAAGGATTGCGTTCATTATTATTAATGTTTCTTGAGCAGCAAATCAGTATATTATTATGATTTCTGAAGATCATGTGACACTGAAGACTGGAGTAATGATGCTGAAAACTCAGCTTTGACCAAAGGAATACATTTAAATTAAAAATATATATATTCAAATGGAAAAGTTATTTTAAATTCTAATAATATTTCACTATTTTCACAGCATTTTGATTAATAAATACAGGCTCGGTGAAAAGAGACTTTCTGACCCAAAACGTTTGAACTGTAGTGAAAGTCAATGGAATTTTTATTCATGTTTTCATTCATTTTCGCAAATCTTACTAAAAGATAGAATCAAAACCAATTTTAATCAATTCGGTATTTCAAATGATTAACTTGCAGTATAAGCAATAGTAGTACTTGCCATAGTGCAGTTGGTTGATGTTGGAAATCAGCTAGCGGTTGAAGAGCACAATTACTCCCACAGACGTCATCTTGACATTTGAAAACAACACACGAGCCAACATCCCTCTCAAACGTGTCTCCATGTCTCCTCACCGTCCGTCTGCTTTCATTCATGCCTGAGTGCTGCAGAGACTCATTTACATGCTCCCCAAAACCACAGCTCAGCGCCGGAGGACATTTCAGCAGCGCTCTCGCCTTCCAGAGAAGAGCCCAACAAACACTCGCTCCTCGTCCGTTCAGGCAAAACATCTGTTACTGCGAATGCCAGAGTCACAGCAACAAGCTGTTAACAGGTGCCCTTTCCACTGCCCGCGGCCCACACCCAACATCCCAGCCGACCGCCAGGATCACAATTCATAATTAATGCTGAAATCATGAGCTTTTCTTCACTTGTTAACAGTAAGCTCTAACACTGAGATTCAGGTCACTGGTACCTAATGTACCCAAAAGTCCATATTGGTTCATCCTTTGACTATAAACAATCTCTTACTCTAAAAAAAGGTGATATATAGCACTAAAAGTGGTTCTTGGTTCGTAATCATAGGGGAACCACTTTTGGTGCTATTTGACTTTGTCAAATGGTGCTATGTAGAACCATAAGAGGTGCCATATTGCATTGTATTTCTTCAACAAAATGGTGCTAAACAACACCAACAGTGGTTCTTTTGCTCGTAAAGAACATTTAAAGGGGCTTAACAGGTTCTGTATATGGTAGCGGTGCCATATAGCCCCTCAGTCATGCCAAAGAACCACTGAAGAACCGCTGAAAAAAACAAGATTTGGTGCTATATAGCCCCTCGGTCATGCCAAAGAGCCACTGAAAAAAACAAGATTTGGTGCTATATAGCCCCTCGGTCATGCCAAAGAACCGCTGAAAAAAACAAGATTTGGTGTTATATAGCCCCTAGGTCATGCCAAAGAACCGCTGAAAAAAACAAGATTTTGTGCTATATAGCCCCTCAGTAATTCAAAGAACCGCTGAAAAAACAAGATTTGGTGCTATATAGCCCCTCGGTCATGCCAAAGAACCGCTGAAAAAAACAAGATTTGGTGCTATATAGCCCCTCGGTCATGCCAAAGAACCGCTGAAAAAACTAGATTTGGTGCTATATAGCCCCTAGGTCATGCCAAAGAACCGCTGAAAAAACAAGATTTGGTGTTATATAACCCCTCGGTCATGCCAAAGAACCGCTGAAAAAACAAGATTTGGTGCTATATAGCCCCTCGGTCATGCCAAAGAACCGCTGAAAAAAAACAAGATTTGGTGTATATAGCCCCTCGGTCATGCCAAAGAACCGCTGAAAAAAACAAGATTTGGTGCTATATAGCCCCTCGGTCATGCCAAAGAACCGCTGAAAAAACAAGATTTGGTGCTATATAGCCCCTCCGTCATGCCAAAGAACCGCTGAAAAAAACAAGATTTGGTGCTATATAGCCCCTCGGTCATGCCAAAGAACCGCTGAAAAAAACAAGATTTGGTGCTATATAGCCCCTCGGTCATGCCAAAGAACCGCTGAAAAAAACAAGATTTGGTGCTATATAGCCCTCGGTCATGCCAAAGAAACCGCTGAAAAAACAAGATTTGGTGCTATATAGCCCCTCGGTCATGCCAAAGAACCGCTGAAAAAACAAGATTTGGTGCTATATAGCCCCTCGGTCATGCCCAAAGAACCGCTGAAAAAAACAACAAGATTGGTGCTATATAGCCCCTCGGTCATGCCAAAGAACCGCTGAAAAAAACAAGATTTGGTGCTATATAGCCCCTCGGTCATGCCAAGAACCGCTGAAAAAAACAAGATTTGGTGCTAATATAGCCCCTTGGTCATGCCAAAGAACCGCTGAAAAAAACAAGATTTGGTGCTATATAGCCCCTCGGTCATGCCAAAGAACCGCTGAAAAAAACAAGATTTGGTGCTATATAGCCCCTCGGTCATGCCAAAGAACCGCTGAAAAAAAACAAGATTTGTTGCTATATAGCCCCTCGGTCATGCCAAAGAACCGCTGAAAAAAACAAGATTTGGTGCTATATAGCCCCCTCGGTCATGCCAAAGAACCGCTGAAAAAAACAAGATTGGTGCTATATAGCCACTCGGTCATGCCAAAGAACCGCTGAAAAAACAAGATTTGTTGCTATATAGCCCCTCGGTCATGCCAAAGAACCGCTGGAAAAAAACAAGATTTGGTGCTATATAGCCCCTCGGTCATGCCAAAGAACCGCTGAAAAAACAAGATTTGGTGCTAATAGCCCCTCGGTCATGCCAAAGAACCGCTGAAAAAAAAACAAGATTTGGTGCTATATAGCCCCTCGGTCATGCCAAAGAACCGCTGAAAAAAACAAAATTTGGTGCTATATAGCCCCTCAGTCATGCCAAAGAACCGCTGAAAAAAACAAGATTTGGTGCTATATAGCACCAAAAGTGGTTACCCTATGATTACGAGCCAAATAACCATTTTTTGAGCTATATAGCACCATTTTAGAGTGTATATTTATAAAAAAAATCCCAAACATTTCATCCAAACAGTCATTGTAGTCAAATATATTTAAAATAATTAATGTAATAATAATCTAGTCCATACAAGGTTTTTCACTAAATGAACACAAGAAAATTGGAGTGATAATGCAAATGAATCAATAACACAAGAGCTTTGAATCGATTCATTGAAGAGAACAGACTGATGAACTGATTGATGGACATTTCTAAGAAATGTAAAGGTCAATTCAAAAGCAATTAAAAGCATTGTAATATTTACAATGCTGAATTTTAAGCAAATGATTGTGAATATATTATTGATATTTGTTTAGTGCATCCAGATCATATAGATTGAATGCATTAGAGACAATGTAATATCAAATATGTAAAAAAAAAGAATAAATAAATACAATATTTCTATTAAATATAGGAAATAAGAAAAAAAGACACATAGTGCATCCAAATTGATACAGCATATTGAATGCATTAGGGAAAACAATTCTAAAATACAAATAAATAAAATATATTAATTAATTAATCAAGAAAATATTGGTAAAACATTTTCTGTTACATTTAAATATTTAAAAAATATATATATTAATATTTTCTATATTAAATATCAAAACAAATCTGACCAAATTTAGGAAAGAGTTCATAAAAAGTTTTCTTAAACTAAATAATGAATGTTTTGAAGTCAAACTTCTTGATAAAACACAGCTGTATAAATGTGGTTGCAATCTTGTGTGTTCCTATGAAACTAGTGGTGTTTGATGTGGATTAATGAAACTCTACAAACTGCAAACAACCGCTAGTAATCATGGGAGATAATCTATCAGAAACCCTGCAGAAGCTAACATCTACATCTTAGGAAGCATTTGCCATGATGGTGTATCTGAAGTCTTCATGACCACTGAACAGCGTTTCTGTCTCTCTCACAGCGGCTAACCTGATCATGTCCAAGCACTGACTTGGTTTAGTTCTAAGCATGTGATGTGATATGACTCTGTCTGTCTGTTTCTCTCAGATTCCATTGTGATGATGTCGTGTGTGAGAGAGAGAGAGAGAGACTGTAAAATATTCAGTGTGTACACCTCACTCGACCAGCAAACCACAGCGATTCACTGACACTAAACAGAAAATTAAATGAGCTGCACACTACACACTAAAGACTACACACGCTTGAAAATAAAAGTCCCGGAAGCAGTTTCTCATCTCTAATGCAAGCAGAGAGTAAAATAAAACTCTTTAAACACATCAAACCGTATCAACAAAGTCTGGCCCACAATGTTCTGTATTACATGCCATTTAGAGACAGGTTTATCGCAGAGATTAAACATTATATATATATATATATATATGGTGTAGGGATTTAGTTTGAAGCAATTTTAATGCTGAAATGCTCAGTAAATTTGACAAACAATTACAAATAAATGACAAGAAACAAATTCAATAAAATAAAAGAATTGTGATGAGAAAGACTGAAAAATTATTTTATTGCAAAAGTACACCAATAAAGCTTTGTTTTATTTACAACTTAAAATTATACAAAATAAAATATATATATTATTCATTATTTATTATATATAGACCTCGTCATATGCATATTGTATAAATGTCACTCAATTTGTCAAAAATATGTTCCTGTGACTTTCACCTCATCAAAAATCTGAATCATTACACACCACACACACACACACACACACACACACACACACACACCACACCACACACACACACACACCACACACACACACACACACACAATAATATAAAAGCACACTGATAAAAATGTGCTTTTACTCCTTGAAGCTGCAAAGTAACTGGCTCTTGTGATTTTCAGCAGTGGCTTTCTAGTTTTGTATGCAGACGGTGTATGAATGGACTGTGGGTGGTCCGAGACTACACATCATCACTACACCATACTAAACAACTGACACTCACACACCATCTTTACTTTGAAGAGAAGAACACACCTGACTGTAACTGTACAGTATGACACACACAAACACATTCAGCGTATACTGAAGGAAAATCGCTCGTCCTTTACTCATCGTTAAAAAGTGCATTTCTTCTCAAAAGGGACACAAAAGAAGCTCTTCTATAAATTAATAGTTAATGAGGATGTTTTCAAGCTACAAAATGGCAATAAAAGTTTAATAAAAGCAGTCCATATGAAACGTAATCAGGTTTGGAACAACATTAGCTTGAGTAAATGATGGCAAATCTCATTTTTAGGAGAATTATTCCTTTAATACTCCATGTTTGCTCCTGGGAACCCGCTGTAAAACTCTAGCTTTCATCAGACAGACGTATTAATACACAAACGCCTTCATAAAACAGGACTATTGCTTAACATTAATAATACACAGCACCCCATAAAGCTGAGCAAATAAGAGTCATGAACAAACCAAACAAGTTTAATCTACAGCAGGCCCCTGGAGCGTTTCAGGACGGGATAAAAATAGTAATATTGTGCGGCAGAGAAAGCAGGTAGCAGTCGTGGCCTCGGGGAATGTGACACGGCAATGACATCACACATGTCCACCGGCCCGCAGGAGAACACGGACCAAATGTACCCACATCAGACCTATAGATGTACTATACACATACTCTACTCTCTACACACTGCTCTCATTTAACACACGGTGTCCCATTATCATAAACGGTGCATAACTTGATTCCTTGCTAATTATTGAGCTGTGCAGATCAGATATTAGTGTTTGACATCATTAAATCCACACAGCGTGTCTCCAGGGAAATAAAACACACACACACCACACACACACACACAACCCACACACACACACACACACACACACACGCTCACACACACACGCTCACACACACACACACACACACACACACACACACACACACACACACACACACACACGCACACACACTCTCTCTCACACGCACACACACACACACGCACACACTCTCTCTCTCTCTCTCTCTCACACACACACCACACACACCACACACACACACACACACACTACTAGGAGGAGGTTGGGTTAACATTTAAAAGCTGTGGTGCTGCTCAACAGAAGGTCGTTTTATCATTCAGTCGTTTGTTTTCATCACAGGTGTCATGAGTGTGTGACAGATGTAGCATTTATAAGCTGCAATAGACATGTCATGAAAAATAATATGTAGGTGTGTGGGACATGATTAAAATGTCTCCACGATCTGCTTTTGAAAAAATATCATAGTATCGTGCTACAACGTGTCTCCGTCCCAAATACTGTACAACTCAACATAAATTCACATCAAATGTTAACTCTGCAGTAGAGTTACTCTCACGGGACACTGCACTTATTCATAATCATAAAAGTACATTATTTGCATGTACTTTAAAGCCTTGCCGGTTAAACACTTATTCGTGTGCTGTGCTTTTTCTGAGCGTGCACACTAAAGCCTGTCAAACAGCACCTGATTACTGCACTTTTGCATCTGATTGAGCTAATAATGTCAAAAACACATGAGGATTACTTATAACAGTGTCTAAAGTGAAAGTAAACAGTTGAGAGAAAAAGGATGTGTGTCTGTATGTTAGATGTTGTATTTATCATTCATCTCTTGCATAATCAACACACTATTTTCCAGTTTAATATTGTAAAGATGCACTGACACAATCTGTATGGTATAAAGCGCAATATTAATATGCAATTAAGACTAATATGAGTAAACTATGTCCGTTATATTTCACCTCGTTATCATCTCTCTCTATAAGATGAATGTGTCACACAAATGTGCACCCAGCCAGACAGTAAATGTGTTACATGATGTGTGTGTTTCTACACAAAGGTGGTTAATTCAGCTTTCATTCACGCAATTCTCCTCACTGACCGTTTTAAGAAGGCAGTGCCGTTCACATATCCGGCAGTATTCATGGATTAGTCCCTATGGTCCTCAACTACCCGCATGATCTCCATCACAGCCAATCAAGTCCAATCAGCAACCTTCTCTGCTTAATTAACGAGCTGTGTGAGGTAAGTGGTGGGTGGCAGGTATGACTATGAATTCATAACACGGCTCTGCTTGTGTAGAAATGTTCAAAATTGTTTAATTTTCTATGTACATGCCCTCTCTTTGAGTAAGAGCAAAATATCGATAAGCAATGCATCTCAAAGCTCTTGCTTTAGGACATCAAGTGAAGGGATTCAACAAAATGAAATCAAATAATATTAATATTAACATGCACTGCACTGGCCCAGCAACATGCAAATTTAACATCACAGACTTTACAGGAAAAAAAATTATTTGGTTTCTAAAAAGTCTCTTTAATGTTGATAGTTTCATGCTTTTGGCATAAAATAAACCACTGCACTTTGTTAAATAAGGCTATTTTTGCTGCTATATAAACTATAATCAATAACAGTGTTATTATATGTAATCACTATTGTATTTTCTGCTGTCTATGACCATTTAGAACAGGCTTGAACCCATTTTTGGGTCTCGACTAACCATTTGAGAATCAATGAACTAGAGAACTAAAGCAGAAGAAGTTTTGAATTATATCTAGGGCTGCTCGTTATGAAAATGCTCCCGTTTATGATGCATCTCAGCATGGAAATGGCTTCAAACAGCCCTGAAACACTGAGAGCTTCATAAGCTGAAGTTCTTACATAAATATGACATCATCTAAGGGCCAGTGTCAGATTTTAGCAGGACTTTTCGAGAAAAGGAACACAGTCTACCTGCGGGACAGGAGTTTGTTCTGAAGCATCCCGTGAAGCCTCTGAGGTTTGAGTTCGAGAGGCAATCACAACTTTGTAAACTATATTCATGTCCTTCATTGGATTTTTTTTGATGGCGTACCTCTCAAAGTGAATTCTCTCCTCAGAAGCTCTTCAGACGCAAGAGCAGACCACACGAGAGACACAATTACTCAGATGAAATTAAATTTCTGCACAGATATGAAGCAATCAAAGCGACCCGAACGTTCTTTTGGAAAGCCATGATGAGACTGCGTCTGCTCTACTTCCTGCCTGGAGATGCAGGTCAAGGAGACCTGTGAGTGTTTGTGTACGACTGAACACACACCACCTCACGTGAACTACAGATCATCATTCAAAATGATGATGGATGGATGGATGGATGGATGGATGGACGGATGGATGGATGGATGGACGGACGGACGGATAGATAGAAGGATGGATGGATGGATAGAACGATAGATGGATGGACGGACGGATAGATAGAAGGATGGATGGATGGATGGATGGATGGATGGATGGATGGATGGATGGATGGATGGATGGACGGACGGACGGACAGACGGATAGATAGAAGGATGGATGGATGGATAGAACGATAGATGGATGGACGGACGGATAGATAGAAGGATGGATGGATGGATAGAACGATAGATGGATGGACGGACGGATAGATAGAAGGATGGATGGATGGAAGGAAGGATGGCTGGACGGATGGACGGAAGGATGGATGATAGATAGAAGGATGGATGGATGGATGGATGGATGGATGGATGGATGGATGGATGGATGGATGGATGGATGGACGGATGGACGGAAGGATGGATGATGGATGGAAGAAGGATGGATGGACGGATGGATGGATAGAAGGATGGATGGACGGATGGATAGACGGACGGACGGACGGATGGATGAATAGAACGATAGATGGATGGACGGACGGATGGATGAATGGATAGACGGACGGACGGATGGATGAATAGAATGATAGATGGATGGACGGATGGATGGATGGATGGATGGACGGACGGATGGATGAATAGAACGATAGATGGATGGACGGACGGACGGATGGATAGATAGATCTGCTAAAGAAACAAGAGTCACTGAAATAAAAATGAGGGGAATAAAAACCTGATGTGCTTTTATCACAGGTTTCAGTGAAAGACAGAGAGCTGCTCATCTTCAATATGACACAATAACATGCATCGTTGGTCATAAATAAGAAAAACCAGCAAAATAATTCAGTGTCTCAGGAAAAAATACAAAAACAATGCAGAGAAAGCATTTATGCGTGGTAAATATTCTGCAGTTAGCTCCTGGATATACAGAAAATGACTCTGAAATAACTCCGCTGTTTAAAACATGACCGAAGGGCAAAAACCAAAACAACACTCTCACCCCTCCGGAGAGATTTACAGGCCATTAAAGCCCAACAGGACGATACGGAGGAAGCACGAGTGTGTGTGAGATCTGCTGGAGTGTTTACTGAAACCCACGAAACAGAATGTGTGTGTGAAAGCGCTCTCATTAAGAGCTGAACTCACTCACACCACACACACTCACTCACTCACTCACACACACACACACACCACACCACACACAACACACACACACACACACACTCTCACACTCTCACAACACACACACACAACACTCACAGACAGACACAGACACAGCACAGACACACACCACCACACACACACTCTCACACTCTCACACCACAACACACACACTCTCACACACACACACACACACGACACTCACGACACAGACACAACACCCTCACACACACACACACACACACACAGACACTCACAGACACAGACACAGACACACACACCCACACACACACCAC